>OMLB01017724.1:0-13232 GCA_900302555.1 Myripristis jacobus
TGTGCGTGTGTGTGTGCATTTGTATGTATGTGTGTGTGTGTGTGTGTGTACGTTTGTGTGTGTGTGTGTGTGTGTGTGTGTGTGTGTGTGTGTGTGTGTGTGTGTGTGTGTGTGTGTGTGTGTGTTTGAGTGCCCTTTTGCAGACGCAGCCTATAATCAGCTGTCAAAGTGGGCTCTGACTAAGTCCCTATCCCAGCAGTTCAGAGCTGAGCAGAGTGCCGGGCAGGCAAAGGCTATTCCAGCTCTCCTGCTCCTGTCCCAAGTCCACTCTCCACGCCGATCCATGCAGCAGCAGCCAAGCTGGAGGACGGACGCACATTCAACCTCCAGTACTACAGCATTTTGGCAATTAACCACATTCATGTCTGCTGTACGCTCAGTTGTATGTGAACAAGTGTGAGCTATTGTGTGTGTTTAAATCGCCTCTTTTCAGACTCGACTGACTGCACTGGGAACACAAGTGAGAAGTGTGACAAGGTAAGACCGGAGAGTCATAAATCCTGAATTATCAAATCATATCAAACACCACCACTACTGTTATTACTACAGCTATTAGTCCTATTTTGAAAGGCTGGATCACAAAATATGGATTTGAATGCTTTGCTTTTGACACAGTTTATTGTTCTAAAAATACTGTAGGATCAAGTTCATTCATATGTCAGTAACTGCGACTCTTTTGTTGTTCCTGTTTTGTATGTCAGTATTGTTTCAAAGTAACTGCATGACAATTCAGATGAAATCAAATATCATAAAGAGGGAGCCATGAGTGCTCAAAATGTTTGATGCAATAGTCAAGCATATTAAGGGCAAAGCATAGACTAAGCAGAGATTTTTCTCTTTTTATTTTCTTTTCTTCTCTCACAGAATTTTATTTATTTCATTTTTTTTTAAAAAAGCCAGTCTTGTCAAATCAAAGTTGTAATTCAACTTTAATAGCAAAAAACCAACAAACAAACAAACAACAACAACAACACGCATTGTACAGCATGAATACATGTACAGTTGTTGGAATGAAAAAGCATGTGCACATTTACACTGGCATTTGAGAAATTACACAGTTGTTCAAACAGGTCTTAATGTTTTATTTTAGTCTGAAGCAGCATCGATTCAGAGCATCTGAAACACTCATGCAATTGTGAAAATCTCTTTAACACCTCGTGCACTATGAAGTCTTTCTAGCACTAAATTATTTTGTGAGTAATACCAACGTGTGGTGATGATATAAAAATTGAGTTTCAGACAATTTTAGTATGTAATAAAACATTTAATAGTGTACAGTACATAGAAAACATTCTGAGAAGTACAATACTCTAAATGTTTTGTGTAATTCTTCTGGTAGCAGCAAAATGTCATATTTCTAAACATGTAAATATATTAATGCAATAATATCTTATGCATCTTTTTCTTATACTGCATTAAGGGATACACAGTCTTCTTTAGCCTACTTTATGTGGACTAAAAAGATCAGTGAAATTTTTCTCATCAGTTTTATTGTTTGATCCAGATTTTTTGGGGGAGTTATGAGATATGAGTATTTATATTTTCTGGTAATATGTTTTTTAGATTAAAGAATGGCTGGAAAAAAAACCAACTGAAATAATAGAGCGTTGACTTGAGGGTGTTAGATGAGTGCAAATGGTGGTGAAATATCTTCATTAGTTTCTTTGTGCTCCTCTGGTCTGCTAATCCAGAATATTTCTATTTTTCCATTCATTTCCATAATGTGGCAAAAGAGCTCCTAAATTATCTCATTAGTTATTTCATAAACCAACCTGAACAATACCCACAGCGTTTACGTCAGAATAAAAAGCAATAAATTTCAGAACCAATTTTTGTTGGAATTTTTTTTAATTTGAATTATAAAATAGATCTGGCAGGTAGTGTATGCAGGTGTCAGCACAGTAACTTTGCACTGATAAGTGCTTTCTGTAATTACATGAACTGTAACTGTATCTATAATTACATGAAAAAAAGGCAACTGGGACTTCTGCTTTTTAATAGAGTATTTGTATAATCTGCTTTGTTTGTGTTCATTTATGTACTAAAAGTGGAAGTTTATGACTTGTTTTGGCAAACTATGTAAGTGAATGGAGAGACACAAATACAGTATTGTGGATCAGCAGTCCAGGGAGGCACACAGCTAATGAGCATATTTCACCACCGTGGGGACTCATATAACACCTAGGTAACTCTTTAACACCAAACCAAAGTTCAGTTTTGCTTAAAGGTTAACCAAATGTTTTATTTATGGACACAATTTTTTTTTTTTATACCCTAAACTTTCTGAAAACAGACTTTATACTGTGAGGGTAATTTTACATAAATTCATAATAAATATATTTGAACTATGCATTTGCGATTAGAGAAAAACCTGTAATTTTTGTCGTCTTACAGATGATTGAGCTGGGTCTTGCTGATGGCAGCCTGATCGATGAGCTGATGGAGCTGACGGCTCAGAGCCTCAGTCACCTGGAGATCCAAGAGCACTTCAACATCATCAAGGAGATCGGCCGGGGGAAATACGGCAAGGTGCTGCTGGTCACACATCGCTGCAGGGGTACGACTGCACTCGCACTTTCTTTTCTTTTCTTTTCTTTTAAATCTCTCATAGTACAAACTAATTCTAAAATAAAAATCTGCAGCATGTCTAATACACATAAACATTTTGCTCTCTCTATTGCTAAGTCGTATAACACAATATTGAGTTATCATGTTATCAGATCATGAAGTATTTTGTTTGGAGCATGAACTGCTGGGTAGTTAATGCGCAGCAAAAGGCACCGTGACAAAGAAAAGAGCACCACTTACAGAAATTCAAACTCAAGGAGCAAACTCAGGGAGCACGTAGCGCTACAAATGAAAACAAAAAAACTGGTGCAGTGGTATTCAGAAGCTGCCCAGTCCAGATTTACATATTAAACGGTTAAACATTGCTCCTTTGGAAAGGTCGGCGGCACCTCTTCTGTTATCATGCGCTATTGAAAAAATGGCATGCAAACAAATGTGAGAAGCAGAGGGGTCAGAGCCACAATGCAGTGACAATATTCCCATGACCGTGTGAGAGTGAAGTGCTGGGAAACACACACAGTAAGAAAGGATTTTAGGGCAAATACAACAAATTAAGGAGAGGGAATATGATTCAGTGAGTAGAAGGACACATCAGGTATTTCTAGAGAAGACTACAGGAAAAAGAGGGATAGGAAGAGACTGTTGTGAGTGGACTGGCAGCCTTAAATGTCATTCAGCCTATAGCGCGCCAGCAGGGGGAAAGAGTCAACACCAGGTGCAGCGATGACCGGGCCGATATAGAGAAGGAAGAGCCAAGTGTGTGTTACTGTCAGAGCCCAGAGCTCAGGCTGGTGTGTGGGGTTGAATAATGGCCTGGCAGCCAGCGGTGATGTGCAGGCAGCGGTGGGAGGTGACGTGGGAGAGTTCAGTGAGGTTCAAGACACGGTGTGATGAAAATGTGCACGTGTATGATTTGATATTGTTATCTGATTCTGTTGTTTTACTTCAGATACTTATTTATTTTTAATTCATTGAGACAAAGGAGGTGTGCATGGAAAAACACAACTAGAGCAATTGCCAAAATTGAGTGTGGCTGATGTGCAGGGACTCCCATGGCCTTGAAAGTGATGCCCAAAGCGTCAACTAAGCTGCAGGGCTTCCTGAGGGAATACTGCATCTCCTTACACCTGTCCTGCCACCCCTGCATCGTGGGCCTCTTTGGCATTGCCTTCCAGTCTAATGAGCACTATGGCTTTGCCCAGGAGCTTGTCATTGGCCGAGACCTGTTTGCTGTCATTCAGCCTAAGGTGAGTCCACATGAGTATTTGGTGACTGTCTAATGTTGATATTCAACCTAGTATAAATTTTGTATCAGCTTGGTATGAATCTGACCTAGGGCTTCCCAATTTAGGGCCCTCAAGCCAAACGCCATGTCATTTGACAAGCTTGTGCTTATTCGCCCCTTATTTTGAAAGTTCTGTAAAATCCGAACCATAATGTATGAGTTTTACAGAAATGTACAGCACAGTACTGTTAAACTTCTCTATTTAATTATGTACATCTTAACTACCAAAAATGACAGTATTAATTTTCTGCAAAATATATTTTAATGTAATGCAATTTCACATAACATTAAGTTTTTATCCTTTTTGTTATTGGTCTTAATCTTGCCTCTAGTGCTTCCTTCCTTTCCTTTCAGTTCAAATTGTAGAGATTTATTATAGCACTTCCCCTGTTTTACTATGTTCCTGTTTGACTGAACAATTTATTTCAGTTTCCTCTGTTTTTCATGTTCTGCTTTCTTGTGTGAGGCCCTTTGCATTACATTTGTCTGTATGAAAAGTGTTATGCAAATAAAGTCTGATTGATTGATTGATATAAAGTTAAAAATCAACTGATGAAGTATCTACATTGAGTAAAATGTGAAAGTCAACTGACACAAAGTTGATACTAAGTTGATTTATTAATACTGGACAGTCAAAATACAGTGTGGTCATATACTCTATTGACAAATTTGGTGATACAGTGGAAATATTCATGACAGTATGCTCATTTTACACTGATATGTTTTGCAACGCATAATGAATCAAACTAGTTAATAATGAAAATTGAATGAACAATTTCTAAGTGATGTTAACTATTTGTTCTCAAGAGTGAACCACTGTATGCTGTTAAAAAAAAACAATCACCACTGGATAACTACCTAAAGAGTCCTATCCCTCCCCTCTCATACTTGTTCAGGTGGGCATCCCTGAGTCGTCGGTAAAACGTTGTGTCCTCCAGATTGCTAGTGCTTTGGAGTTCATCCACAGCCACGGCCTGGTCCACCGAGATGTCAAGCCGGAGAACATCCTGCTGCTGGACAGCCTCTGCTGCCGCGTCAAGCTGGCTGACTTCGGCTTGGCCCAGAAAAAGGGCACCCTGATAAGTTTTATCACGGGAACCCTGCCCTACATGGCCCCAGAGCTTTGCGCCGTGGCCCTGCTGGAGGGCCAGAAAGAAGTGACCGCCCCTCCGCTCAGCGTGGAGCCCAGCCTGGACACCTGGGCCTTTGGGGTGGTCATCTTCTGCATCCTAACGGGCTACTTCCCCTGGGAACGCTGCATGGACTCAGATGACTTCTACCAGGAGTTTGCAGACTGGTGCGGAACAGAGGAGAAACCTACGGCCGAGGAGGACGTCCCTCCTTTGTGGAGGAGGTTCACACCTGAAGCCATGGAGATGTTTAGTAAACTCCTGGCTCTGGATGCAGGGAAGAGGTGCACAGTGGGAGAGGTGGGAGCGTATGTGGAGAAGGACTGGTTAAAGAAGACACAGGAGAATGGACAGCCGCAGACAGCAGAGAAAGGAAAAGACAGCCACAACAACACCTCCAGCGCAATTGTAGAGAGGATGAAAGAGCCTAATATCTAAGAACAGAGCTACAGACTGCTGTGTTCTGTAATCTGTAGCTTCCTACAGACTTAACAGCATGCAAAGACATACAGTAGTAAGAGCCTGGTGTCTCATTTACAGCAGCAATGTAATCTTTGGTTCTTACATGATTCAAGAGTGTTAAGGTTTCCTGTTAGCCCATGTGAGAAGGTTGACCGAAACAACGAAGAGTCAACAGATGCTTGGTTTCATAAATGCTCAAGAGTGACATGAGTGAAGAGCTGAGGCCTCAGTTGTCACTTATACTGGTACTAAATGTCCATCAGTATATAGACACTGCTTTTCCATCTTTGCTTTACCCTGCATTGTGTTTTAGTGTCTGCTCTCTGGTGTAAGCACTTCTTCTCAACTATAAAATATGAGAGCATATGCCATTGAATGTCAGTTTCAGCTCCTCTGGGACTGTTCTGGGTGCATCACAAATGTCTACTATACAACTAGTGGATTTATGATTTGTGTTGGATTTTGCATTCTGACATATTAGAACAGGCTCCCGATCTTTTGAGGTGTTCTTGTTCTTAGGCCTACCTTGAGATGTAATTAATATTGTTCACAACATAAGCTGTTGTTATTATATAAACATGTGTATTATACTGAGTGCTGCTCAAAGGAGATTTTTATGTAGATTATGCAATTGAGGAGTTGAAATGAAACAGTTGCACTGTTTCTTAACTTACTATGTTCCACTAAACATATGTATATTACTATGTTGGCCATGTAATGCATGTTGTCAGTGTATGGAAAATATATATAGTATATGGTATTTTATTTTTTATCACAGAGGAAATGTATATTTTTGTGATTAGATATGCAAGTTTGCTCAGAATTCTTGTAGTGTTATTTAGACTGTACACTGTACTGTATGCTGCTGCACACACAAATAAACACTGACATGTTTTTTATTACATGTAAAAGTAAAGAAACATGTTGGGCACCTTGAAGAAAAATTAAGTACAATCTCTGGCTCAGCACATTCACACAGAAATTGTGTGAAATACAAACATTTCTGTTAAACTGAAAATGAGTATTTTGCACAGGTCTTTATTGAGGTCTGTGAGCTAAAACAGGAACTCAGCACAAACTATGATGACAGTATCGGTTGCCAAAATGTTTGTTATGACCATTATACCACTATAAAGTTTTTCATTAAAAGCAAATTAAACAGCAGAAGATCAGCATCCCGACCCATCAAATTTCAAAGGTAACAAATAGCCATCATTTAACACACTTATGTTCTATAGTATTTGTTAGTGATTACCAAATTATTTGTAAATCTTAAATAAATTTATGTGGAACATCTACAAACATTACAGAGATAGTTAAAGAAGATATTTGTTAACACATAATACTAACTGAATCAACATGAAATGTAAGCACAAATATGAAAAGGGATTAAATTGATAGTGTTCAAGTCAAAAAAAACTGATCTGTAAACAAGGCTTGAGGGCAACTACATCCTCTCTTTCTGCTTTAGCGGTGGGTTTTTAATGCTAAGTGCTAAGTGATGGATACATCATAATGTATGCAGCAGCAAACACCCATCTCTACTCTCTATTGCTGCTTGATACCACACAGTAATGCCTGTTTGTTTTGCTGTAATGTTTTACTGCAAGGAAATGATGCAGTTTATATTTATGGAAGCAAGAACTGTGGCTTGTTTGGACTAAATAAAAACATTTAAAAGAGATATTAGAATCTGCACTCTTTTTATTGTTTAAATGTCTTAATCAGGGGAGGCTCTAGAAAAAAAATGGCATAATGTACAGGGATAGTACACACACACACACACACACACACACACACACACACAGGTGTTTCATTCAGCCCCATTGCCACAGGTGTATAAAATGAAACACCTAGCCATGCACTCTGTCTTTTTATGAAAGAATGGGTCGTTCTGAAGAGCTCACTGAATTCCAGCATGGTACAGTAATAGTAATGTAATAGGATGCTACCGCTGCAACAAGTCAGTTTGTGAAATTTCTTCCCTCATTATTTGTAAACTGTAACTATTGTTTAATTAACTATTAAGTTGCCATTTTTTGCTGGTTACTATAAGGGGCTACAAATTCAAAAAGCTATAAAGTGTCTACCACATTTAAAAATAATACCATTTCTGCACAACTAGTACTCCCAGGTGATGAAGTGGTCTCTGTAGACACTTGAAGTACATGTGGTTGTTGTGTTGTTGTTTACAGAGTTATAAGTGGGGTCAAGATGTTGAAGTACATCTATTGAGTTCAATAAATAAACATCATCCACCCTCTCTGCCTGGCTCAATTCATCCATATCACATTACCCTCTTTGAAGCTGCATTCATGATTTAAGTTAGATCAATTCCTGTCTCTCTCTCTCTACTTATCCATCCTCTCACCTACTTGACTGACCTTCTTTGGCCCCTTTACACCAAATAAGCTCTTGGTATCTGTTGCAGCTGGCCTGCCACTGATGGATGTCCTGCTTTTCTGTGGATAAGAGGCAGCACAAGTGCTTTCAGAATGCAACATGTGGATCTCTGGCCAGGGCAGAACCAAACTTGGCCCTGGGCCTGAACTTGCTTGCCCCCTCATACTTTACAACATTTTTAGGGTATTACACTAACCAGGGTCATCTTTCAGCTGACCCTGGTGCTCCAGCTCTGGGTCAAGGCCTGTCAAACACTAATAGGTGTAAGGTAAACCTGACAGCAAAGCCTGCTTTGCATTTGACTCTCCAATTATCCGCACTAAAGTTCTCACTCACACAACATGCCAGCAGTCCCAGTGGTTGAACGGATTAAAATTTTGGCAACACTTATGATAATGTTCCATCTCAAATTAACTATTTACAAATAAGTAAACATATAAAAATGATTATTTCTTTATTTATAAATGGTAAGTGCTGGTAACTGTTACAGAACATCTACTGAAATATTTGTACATGTGAATGATTATCTCTAACTCTCTCTAAACCTAGCCCTGATCATTTACCTAACCCTGATTTTCACATTTTCCACTGCAAATTTTTTTTTCTCTTTACTGTCTCTCTTTTAGCATGCAACCGTTTCTACTGTTCTTTCTTGCTAAGCGCTGAAACGCTATTTGCAGGAAACTGTATCTCCATCTGATCCTAAGTGTTATCGTCACCGTTTCCTGTGATAAAATATTATCGTCATGCAATGTGCCTTTAACTGCAATGAAAGACGGTGCAGTCATGAGGTTTCCCCTATGTTATGTTATGCATGTTTGTCTTGACAACTACATAGTATGTTTATAAAAATACATATACTTCTGCAAATGCATTTTCCATTCCCTTACATGGGAGTATACGAGCAATATGGGAGTGTCTCCAACATAGATCGGATCGTCATCAACAAACTGAAGCATTCACATTTACTTACAATGTTGGTCCTTGTGTGTTCAAGCTCTATCCATTAGCTAACGCACACAATGACAATTCAACTTGCCTCACACATCTTGCTTTTATTTCTCATAAGACATTTTGACTGCATTAACTATATGGATACATGTCAGATTTGTGGGATGCAATGAGGATACAAGAGTGTTATTTTGGTTTTGTTAGCGATAAGCACCGCTTTCATCACAGGGCTTAGTGTTCTGAGGTAATGGGAGATGTTCATCATATGATTTGTTATTGCCATAAGAGAAGTCTATGTTGTAATCCAGCGACCATACATTACAATGCCATGCATTTCCCACTGGGATTACATCACTCACTCTGCAGTATCCTCCCTTGCTCTCTTTATCCCTCTATATCTCTTTCACACACACACACACACACACACACAACCACAGACAAGATAGCAGGATTTTTTGGATGGCCCTGTACACAAGGGCGCACACTATTAATAATACCTCGCTCATCTGTTATGGAAAATCACCACAACTGGGGCCTTTCTCACTCCTGAGGGCCTTGTGTGCCTGTCGCCGCCATAAAAAGCCCAGCATGAAGAAACTTCATCATTTCACAGACTTTCAGAGCCTCCAACTCAGATCTGTGCTTAAACAAATTTGGCCCATGAAAGCCACAACAAATGGAGTTAGCTGTGGAGTGAGGTCAGAGCATTTGGAATGAATATGTAACACATAAGGTTATGGACACTTGGCCAAAGGTGTTTGACCATGGGCCCATTTAGAGACAAGCTGCCCCTTGTACCCAGAATTTTTGAAGTTTCCTGCTAACACTGCTGCTTTGACACTAACAGAACTGATTCTTAGCTTGAGATGAGCTAGAATGAATGTGGAAATGAGTCGAAATACGATACAGTGGCCGCCTTTGAATTTGGCATTATCATGT
The DNA here is from genome assembly GCA_900302555.1 of Myripristis jacobus. Classification (NCBI taxonomy): domain Eukaryota; kingdom Metazoa; phylum Chordata; class Actinopteri; order Holocentriformes; family Holocentridae; genus Myripristis; species Myripristis jacobus. The sequence goes on from OMLB01017724.1 coordinate 9,739, forward strand.
CATGTGGCCAAATGGTGCACAAATTGAGTTCTGATTCACTGACAATTTGTTTTTAAGCCATGTTCCATGCTGCCTGCCACCTCTTTAATCTGCTTAAGATTCTTGTGTATATATGCATCAAAGTTTATTGCTGTTTCTGTATTCGCTATATGTGGATTGAAGACACATAGCATTCACATATTGCTGTTAATGTGGCCAAACCTCTAAAAAACTCCACAGCTGATTTATCAGGCCTTCAGTGTGTATTGAGTGTATGTATACTTATATTTTACTCATTTTTGCTCTGGGTCAGAGTATGAACCATAAGAACTCCAGTGCACGTTGCGTTAGTCCCACTTGTTTGGTTTCTATTACAGATTACATTACATAACTAAAGATTGCTTTTCAGTTTACACTCCTTATTCATGATGCTCACTTTCCCTCAAAACAGACAAAAATCTTGCTTCTTCTCTCGTCTTGTCAACTCATACAGTTTTGTATCACTTTGTCTATAATTTCAAACATGCTACTTTTCAACTTATGTCTTAATTAAGCACTTGGCTGCTGATGCTATGATTAGAAGCCAGAATGAAAATGTTACCGCTTTCTCTAAACATATCGCTATGTCTACCCTGTGTCTATTTCAGCTTCAGCCCTTCATCGGACTTAATCCTACATCCTGATCCCTCAAGCAAGGCCCCTGACAGTGAGGCTGGGTGTGATGTTTACATATCATATGAGGGCCACTACTTACAAATTAGTCCCTTTGGGTATATCTTTGGTTCTGCGATCTCACTTGCCCTTGGATAACTCATGATCAAAACATGAGTGTCTCTAGCAGGTCTGTCGGTGTTTTGAGGGCGGCACTAGCATGTCTGTCAGCCCCTTCACAGACAGCCTTACTCCTGTCAACATTTGCAGCGAGCAGCTGCTCTCCCATGTCCTGACCACTGGGGGGAAATGTTTGAGTGCCTATAAAGAATTTTAAAATGCAAGGTCATGAAATTGTACTCTAAGAGTTTTGAGCAGAGCTGACATATTTGGATTTGAATTTTTTTTTTTTTTGCTTGTTTGTTTGTTTCTCTTGAAGCTGGGGTACTGCTTGGCTTTGTGTGATATAGCAAAAATCACGCCCTAAAAAAGGAACCCACGCCTTCAGCTTTTTCCCCTTGAAGCCATGGAACTTCCCCTACAGCATCAGAAGAAGGCTTTCCACCCATATTGCACAATGAATGCACATATTGTACATATGCTGTATCTGTTGGTTGTAAAGCTGCATCACACCTACACTGAGCAAAATATTCAAACCCAAGATGTCATGTTTTATGGCTGCACCAGTACATCGAAAAAAAAAATCTAAATTTCTTGTGCAGCATTTTTTTTTTTTTACACATTCCTCTGTAATTCAGCTGGACATATTTGGCATCTTTGGAAATCTCACATGTCCACTAGAATTTAAAATAAAGTTCTGTGGGCTTGAATACAGTTCGGCCAGCCAGCAATGATGAACCCACCTGTGGGCATGGTAGAATTGAAGACTCAGGGAGGGATCAGGGGGTTTCAAGAAATCGTGAATCATCACCTCAATTTGTCGACATCTTCTGGGTTTTGTGCTGGAAGTGGCTCATTGTGCTGTGTATCAAACTATATTTGGCAACAAACATACAGTTTGATACTCAACATCAGAGCAATTCCCAAAGTCCAGGAGTCCCTGAGGAAGGTTTGCTACCCAACTGGAGAGACTGAGGTTTGTTTTTTTTTTGTTTTTTTGTTTTTTTTCATCTGATTGACTTGTGATTCCAACACAGTGATGAGAGAAACACAGATATAAATAGACTTTTTTTTCTCGTAATCAAAGGTTAATGTTTGAGTTATATGATTGAGATTGAGATTAAGATTGAAGTATTGTACTTGCATGTGTAACATCACAATCTTTTACGGCTAAAATTTCAAATTTCGTGGAGTTTCTATTGTTGTGTACACCCACGGTACACAGGGGAGCAATGCCATCTGAAAATGCAGAAGAGAAAAGCACTGAAATATAACAGCCAGGTATCTAAAAGCTACTTTAATAATCTTCAATGTATGTATACAATTTAGCCTACACAATAAACATGAAATTGATAATAAGACTTTTATCAGGTAAAGTCATTTTGTAAGCTTTTTTGATAAAAAAAAAATAACTCATACAAACCAGCTCAAATAATGACAGTAAAAATAATGGACAGCTACAGCTTAAGCAAAAAAAACATAAGAAGAAAAAACAAAGAACATAAAATCAAAGCAGGTTGTAAAAGGCCTTTAGGTAATATGTTGGTGTCATAGACATAGAGCAGCATAAAGCATGATTTAACATATAAGTCATATTTTCCTTTCCTTTCCTTTCCTTTCCTTTCCTTTCCTTTCCTTTTGCCTTCTGTTTTTTTAAAGAGTAGCACTGTCAGCTTATGCTATACAAATACACTTTGAGGGATGCCATCCTTATATTTCATAAAATATTAACATAATGATACAACATCATAGATGCGTTCTTATAAATTCCTTGTAAAATACCTAAAAAAATATGCTGAATAATCAAAAATTACATTGATGGGAATTCACACACAAGAGCAGAATATAAGTGCTGATGTCAGCAGGTTGGCACTATTGAACCCAAGCGTATTTGAACATTATATAAAAGATACAAAATTTAAAAATAAAATAAAATGTATTAATACCAGGCAGTAGCCATTAAAAAATGGCATTTCTGTATAGAAAAGAAGTCGCAACTTCACGTTTTGATTGAAGTCCTTAGCAGGGTTCTCACTCCAATTTTAAATGTCTAAAGAGAAAGAAACACATTTTCCCCAGTGAATTCATGACAGGCCAACACTTTGGACACTGAATTGACTAAACTTATATGTAGTTGTTACAGTTATATACAGACTATGTTTATTCTGCAGGCAATAAATGTATGAGACTCTGGAGAGTGCAAAAATGCCAGGACTGAACAATGTCTGTTTTTACTTATGACTACTGTCATTTGAAAAATTAACTGAGTTTAAGAGTTGGGGCTCTCCATTTGAAAAACCTCTTGGATCTTATTTCAATTTGGTGTTCAACCAAAGTTGGACTCACCTGTCCAGGTCAGGCTCCATGTAGTCCTCTTCCCCAGGCACTGGTGGCAACTCTCGGCTATTTTCAGGCTTGGTTTTGGGGATATCATGGACTTCAACTTCACCCTCCACCCCGACGTCATCATAACCATCTGCAGCCGTGTCCACTTCATAAGTTATGTCATCTGTTTAGCAGAAACAAAAACAGAAACATAAACAGGTTTTTAAAATATATATGTATATGTGTATGTTTAGGTTATTTTTCATATAAGTTCTGTGTTTGATGTTCTTGTGGTTTAGGGCTACATCTCTGCTCACTGCTGTGGTGTTTCTTGAGCTGCATTTAGCCGAGATCACCTGTCAATCAACCAGTCTAGCATGTTGACATTTTTATGCTTGGATTATATGATTACGCTTCTA
>OMLB01017724.1:13252-42004 GCA_900302555.1 Myripristis jacobus
GTCTGGTTTTTTTTTTTTTTTTTTTTTTTACTATTACATGCACTTAAAGCTGTTGTGAGAGTGAGAATGTAGGGAATGCTCAGTGTTTGGATTTGAGTTTTTTCTGCCTGTAAAGCAGGACTCTCTACTAAGTTCTAACATTCTGCTGTGCATGAGAAGAGTTATTAAAGTGGCTCAAAGCTTGCCTGCACTTTGACCAGGGGCAATATTGTTGGTGAAGCTGGTTCCTGGTTCAGTGGCGGCATCCTGCTGTCCCGCTGTCAGGGGGGCAGATGCAGCCTCATCACCTTCATCGATATCGTCATACACAGAGGAAGCGCTCCTCGTGTCATACTCTCTGACAACTGTTCTTTCTGATCCTGCATGGAAAACAGCGGCAAAACGGTTGAGGAGATACAGCAAAAATGTAGCACAGACAATTTCCCCAGCAATGTGGCTCACATTCTTGTGTATTATTCCACAGAATATGAAAACAGAAAAATCAGAATCAATCCAGTTTGGAAAGACAGAAATAAATATTTCACATACCAAACCAGTGGTGTTGTTGTTTTTTTTTGTTTTTTTTGCACTGAGATCATGCCTGCATTGGATTTTCTATCATGTACATGATATCAGTGACTGAGATCCTTTTGGGAACGAACTGTCACTTGTTTTTACACAGCACCGAATGAGCATCAAAAACAAAATATTAGTGATGGAGCATTAACTCTCACCACGTGACTGAATATCACAGGAGATTTGTGTTGACAAAACAAAACAAACAAATGAAAAAGTTGTAGATGTTGTTTATTTTGATACTCACCCCTGCCACTGAGGTGTCTCGTCTCAGGCATCTCAGCATCCTCTAAATCCTCAATGTCTGTGGAATATATTGCTAGATAAAAGGGATGACAGAAATTTACTAATATCCATGTTTGACTCCAGGTTAAACATAGAACAAAAGAGTGGATTTATTCTCACTAGAGCACTATCACAACAAACATATGTGCTCATAGTAGTAGGAGGCAAAAAATGAAATAAAATAAAATGGAAAAAAAAATTCCATGCAGTATAAACACACACACACACACACACACACACACACAATCTGAAAATGTTCACAGTGAATCAAATTTGTCAGTCTGCAGAAAGACTGTCCTCTTGTGGTTAAAAGGAGCCATTACATTTTGAACATTATAGATCGGTGTGTGTGTGTGTGTGTGTGGGTGTGTGTGTGTGTTCGGGTGGGGGGCATGTGAAGTGAGTCTATGTGAAATGACTGCATGTTTGTGTTTTGAAGTGTGGATTTAATAATATATTTTTAAATAAGTAATAAAATGATCAGCTATCGAAATGAAAGCTGCAAAAGTGCAGTTACTAAAGGGGCTTCATATTCAAGCAATGAAAACAAGTTGTCATTTGTCACAAAATTACTTCTTTTACACTGGGTTACTGTCTTCCAACCAAAGAGACGGTCATGTACTGGTGTACTCACGTCTGACCTTCCTGGCGAAGCGTCTTTGCAAAACGAAAACGAGCAAAATCACCAAAATCAGAAAAAAGGCTCCGAGGGAAACACCCACTATCAGTTTGACAGGGGGGCCAACTGTGCGTTCTGGAGTATAGCCTGAAATTTGAAAGATTAGCAATGTGAAAACCTGAGACATTGCCTTTTCCGGACAAGACTTGGCGAGGATGTCGATGATCGTAAAAGCCAGTCTTACTGAGTTAGTGAGGGTTAATCCTTTTGGTTACCTGAACAGTAGATCTCCGCTGGATTTCGGTTCTCACAAGGAACTTCATGGATATAGCTCTTGAGGTTCTCGCAATCTCCTGTGTAAATCAGTGACGTTTTCATGTCCGACTGAAATCACAATGAAACTTATCTTCACAATTGTTTTTTTTGTTTTTTTTATTCAGTCATACCACATTATAGAAAGATTTGTTCAGCGACTAAAAATATGTTTAAATTTGTTCATTACACAGCATGATACAGACAAAAACAGGAAACAGAGAGCGTAAGAAGGTAAGACAATCACTCAAAAACAGAGAAAATGGAGAGCACAAGAGTTTACCTGTTTTGTGTATTGAGTCTTAATAACTTGAGCATCAGCACTAACACTCCCACAGTTGAGCTCCTTACACAGAAATTCCTTAAATGTTTCGATCTGGTAATTTTCATTTAGGGGACACACCGATTCCCATTGACCGCGATGACGGAGTTGAATCTGGCCTCCACAAGTTTCTGTCGTATTCAGCTCGACAGCGTCTGTGAAAAATAGACATTTCAACCTTTTCCTCTTACAGTTTGGGAAACAGAGTTCAGAGGATAAGAGCACAAATGATTGGAAAGGAGTCATTCATTTTACTGGTATCTGCAGAGAAAAGAAAAGTAGTGAAACAAATAACTTATAGCTAACCTTGGAGTGAAATTTCAATTTCAAGAGTTCTCAAAAAAGCACTAATAAATAAATTAATAGAGCAGCACTGTCAACACACTGCTGTCAAATTTGTTTGTGTGTTACATCCAAATGTGTGGGCGCATTAAAATCCTATATGCAAAATTTCATATAAATGAAACGTACTTTGCAAGAAACTTTGTGCATGAGGCAGAAAGAAAGAAAGAAAGAAAGAAAAAAAGAAAGAAAGAGAGAAAGAAAGAAAAAGACAGAACAATTCTAAAATTCGTCTAACAGTTCTAAGTAGTAGAAAAATGTGTGTGTGAAACTATTTAATCCATTTAAAATAACATAAAGAACATGTGATTTCGTAAAGCCCACATATTTGAACTCTGATTTTCTCCTTGAATTTCCCTTTAAGTATCTTTTAAGTTAGTTGAGACATCCCTTTTATTTTGAATGAAATATTCAACTGGGATGCCACTGTTTTATGGCTGCAGCATTACATTACATAGAAAATATCTTTATGTCTTGTGCATCATTTTATACACATTTTACTGTAGGGCCTGTGTGGTGTCTTTGTGATCTAGAACTTGAAATCAATTTCTGTAGGTTTGAACAAAGCTCAGCTGCCAGTTGTAATAACCAACCTACTGATGGGAGGTTAAAGGTTGATTGTGTATGTCTTAGCATGCTGAACAGGTCTCAGCACTCACCGTCACAGAAAACAGACACTGGCTGTCCACTACACTCTCCAGTGACTGTCTTGCACTGTCCGAGCGTGTCTTCGTGGTCCAGACAGCTGACATGGGTCAAATCTGAACCAGACGCTCCTCTGCGGCCCTTGGCCACCGCAACATCGCGGGCATTGCCACACTCCAGCTGTTTACACACTATATGTGAATGCTTGATGTTCCAGTGACTGTCACACACCTTGCTGCCGTTGATTTGCACCTCACCAAAACACCTGTTTGTTAGGGTGACCTCGGGTTCGCCTAGTGAGGAAAACAATAAAAACAATAAGAAAACGATCAAAAAAAGTAGAGTATAAAAATAAAGGATTCACTTTTACCCCCCAAAATGGTTTACCCACACAAGGAGTTTTCAAAATCTGAGAGTGAGGCCTCCCTGTGGGCCAAGCTTCAAAAAATGTGCCACCCTTAGCTTAGCTCAGTTCCTGGATGTCTATGGGGTCTTGCAGCTTTTTGGGATAACTTCAAACTACACACGAATAAATGAAAAGACTGACTGTATGTTCATAAAACTCCCCAGAACTATCTGTGAACCTTCCTTCCTTAAGCAAATGACAGGTATTCAGGCTATAGTAAAGCATGGTTCTCTTTGATAGCTAATAAAACTCTGATCCTCTCCTGCATCTGTTTGGAGCCTCCCACTTTGGAAACATCTGGCCTACACCCACACCACAGCAATGTTTCTCAGCTAGCTCTCTTTTCCTAGTCTCGTAGCCATTTAGGCATTGCTGCAGCAGAGCCAATACTTAAGTGTAATGTGTAGAGATAATCTGTTTTACCTTGACAGGTGACACTGAGCTGCTTGTGCCCTGTCTTGTTTTGCTGACAGTCCCATATGTTTCTTTTCTCTCCTTTGGCATCTGCACAGTTGAAGGTTTTCAAAGGTCCCTTGGAAGTCCTCTGAGTCGTTTTTGACAAGCCACTGTAGCTGCCACAGCCCAGGTTCTCACAGAGCATCTTGCCCTCTTTTTCTGTCCAGCCTTCACTGGAAACACCAGTGAGGCCTGCCGCACTGCGAACAAACACATCTCCCTCACAGGCCTTGTCCTCCAGCTTCATTTCCATCCTCTGCCAGCCTAAGACGAGAAGTGATAGTAAGATTCACAAAACACGACAGAATTAATAAGCAAAGTTAGGATTAGAGTTGGTGAGAGGTGAAGTTCTTGTGCATTGTTTCCAAAAAAAGGAAAAATGTCTACACTACTGAGTGAATAATAAATATTCTGTATGTTTTAATGCATAGGCACAGACAAAGAAACAAATGTATTTCAGCAGCAGGCCTTCGTCAGTGCAGAGAAAGACATCCCTTTACAGCAAATGTCTGTAGCTGTGCTCATGAAAAGTATATTTCTCGCACTTTCCATATATGGGGCATGTTATTTGCCTTTAAGACATTGTGCTAAAACTGTGCTGAAAGGTGAGTGAAACAATAAAGACTACTGTTTCTTCTTCTACATGGACGCCATGTTGGATAAACAGATGACGACTGGCTGAAGTGCCTGCTGTTGGCCGACACCATGCCATGCCAGTCGTACCGTGAACACTGTGAGCACAAAACGGAGCATGAATCAGTCTTAATTCAATATCAATATTACCAATACCAGTACCACAAACACCAGCAAAGATTACAACAACAAAAAAAAAAACACAGGACAAAGTAAGCAATGCATAGTAAAAATAAAATCAAGAAAGCTGGCAAAGAAACAAGGGAAACTTTGAGGGTAACCATTGTGGGACCAGAACAAAGCACCTACCAGAGCACTTGAGGCCTACAGGAGTGCAAGCGGTGCTCTTGGATTTCATACTACATTCTGCTAATGACTTGCTGGATGCATCACAGGTTATTTCAGTCACACGCTTATTTCTGCCTGTAATTGGTCCGAAGAAACTGAGTACTGCGTCAGCCTTTCCGCAGCCCAGTTGTTCACAGATAACGTTTTGGACATTGGTGTCTTTAAGAGCATCTTCACACACCAGGTGCTCCTGGTTTTGGATGGTCATCATAAGATTTCCAGAGCAGTGGTCTCTGGAGTCGCTGAATTTGGTGTCAACACTACCTGCATCGAACAATGACAGTGTAATTAAAACTTTATGGGAGCTTATTATTTACTTTCTTGAAGCCTCAATATTGCTGCAAAACTGCAACTAAGTGATGTCAAATAATGAATTCTGATCACACAAAAAAGGTAGGAGTGACGGTTTTGTTTAAACTAACATTTCATTGTCAATATTATGTATCATATTATGATTAGAACAATAATTTCAGTATTTTGGTCTCCATGGGAAGTTGTAGCGGCATATGATCCAAATCCCAGGAGGACACACTGAGGCGTGATAATGATCACATTTAAAAATATTGAATTTTGCCAAAAAATAGCAAACATACACAATTTAAGTCTATAAATGAATGTATAGTATGAATGTTACCTGAGCAAACAACATAAACTTGCTTTTTAACACAGTAGAAGTCACTGTTGTCACTGAGGATGAGGTTGCTCTCGGACAGGTGTTTGGTCTCCTTTGTAGGGTGAAAACTCTTGATGATCATGTTCCTTGTGCTGACTGGGGAGTCGACCTGCACGATTTTACTCCCACAGTTCAGGTTTTCACACTACTTCTCAGACATTCTTTTTGACCAGGTGTCTGCACACACACCGCCACTTTTCCCCTCCACGGTCACGTTCACTTCTCCGTGGCACCGCTTTTCCAGGGTCACTGTAGTTTTACCTGTTGGGTAAATCAAACACCAAATAGGAAGAGTGATCATGAGGCTCAGTGAAGGCAAAAAAGAAACAAGTGAAACATACTGTCCCCACAAATGAAGCATCCCATACAAAAGATGCATCACGCATCAAGTTTCATCAGGGATAGAATAAAATATTTAAGTATTACACCATGTTTGAAATATTATATTTGAACTGCATATTTTTACCTTTACTGTGATTACTACACTCATGTTAGACCACTGTGTGACATAAATACACAGCCCAGTCGCCAAAAAAAATTTTTTTTTTACACTTCTGCAAGCAATAAGGATATGTTAAGATGGCACGTTTAAGATGAAATACATTGAAATCTGTTAAAATGTCATGAAATGTTATGATTTATATTTGGTGTAGTATGAAATGAGCAAATGTCGGCAGATGTTTCATAACGTTAACCATGACCTTTTCCTAACTTCAACCATATGGTTTTGGCGAAGCTAGTGAAGCTAACAAAGCAGATTAAAGTGGCCAAAGTGGGTACCGAGCTAAGGCGAGCAATGGCTATAAGTCTAAATGTTGATATGCGACATATTTTTGGTTCAGAAACATTGACTTTTATGCGCATTTGATACTTTGAAGAAATGTAAACTGGCATTTTATTCTGGCGACGGGGTTTAAACACAAGATCTAACCAAGCTTTTTGGTTTGTTTTATTGCCGACAACAAAACAACAAAAATCCAAAAATTGTCATTGTTTTACATTACTTGAGCATGTCACGTAGGCAATTATGTCGCTGGATGGCGATCCTTTCTTTTCTACGCAGTCAAAGAGATTTTCAGGCGCCAAGGTGCACTCGTAAGCCTTTATCCCGAGATTTTCCGTATTGGCACTATTGCTGACGACGATGGAGGTATTGGCAACGATAGTCCCACAGTGCATCTGCCGACACACCATGTCGGCAATCTCACGCGTCCATGTCTCGCTGGACCCTGAGAGCCAGTAGTTGTTGTCCCCTTCCACGATGCCCACCATGCCAGAGCAGGAACTGTTTCCCCTCAGAAACAGCACCTTGTGGTCTGACGGGGATCGGCAAAGAGAGACAGAGCAAGAGACAGAAAAAGAAACATGGTTAAAATAATTTACTGGAAGTTTTCCCCACATGTACAAGGTTGACAAATCCTCAGCCACTTTGAAATACAACATAGGATGTAAAATGCGGGCTCATTTTGGGTCAATGACTCCACAACACATCACACTGACCGTTTAGTGCTGGTTTGATGGTTGAGTTGCTTTTTTTTCAGTGAAGTTGTGAAAACAGTGAGATGAGATGATACCTAGTTTATAGGTAGACCTAAAGGTAATTCTGGATTTTTTTATGCAATTAATCATTTGAAAGGAAATGGATAAACGATTGATTTCGGTCAGCTCAGCAGTTTTCCAAAATTATACTATTATTTTCTGTGTATTTTCATTTTCTACTCTGATATTTCATCAGTCATCTCATTTCGTAGCTGACAATGAAATCAGTGAAGCATTTGATTTTAGTAGATTCTCTGCTATAGTTTCCCAAACTGCAAGAAACAAGGATCTTTTTTTCTCAGTTGCTTACAGTTTCCTCAACACCCTGAGAAATGTTGCAGCAGAGTCAATTATAGCATGCATCTCTAATCTCTTTTTCACAGATACACGTATTTGAAAATGAAGATTGATCAAGATGTGAGACAGTGAAGCAGACCAAGAAAAAGACAGTTGGTTAGACAGACAGACAGAGAAACTTACTTTCACAGATTATTGTTTTTGCTGTTGTCTTTTGGTTTGCTTGCTGGGGTTTTGTTTGACCTGTGACACAGTCCCATAGTTTGTCGGCGCCTGGTGTGCATTTCACAACTTTATCCAGAAATGGCTTTTCTTGACTTGAACTAAGGCTGAATTTTTCCTCCGTAGTGGATTTTCTTGCATTTCCACACCCCAGGTGTCTGCAGACCGTATCGGAATAGTGATCCTCCCACCCGCTTTCGTCAACCTGTCGCCACTGGCCTTCGTGCTTTATCTCCAGTCTTCCAGCACATTTTCCTGGACTATCAAGCAACTTCACTTGCAGACTTCCTGAACAATGACAGCAAAATATTTTTAAACATAATAAGAAATTACAAACCAGTCACACAACCAGTTTCAGGCACAAGCCATAAGATAATACCATATGTATATAAATTCAGGATAAATAACAAAAGTTGCTGGGGGAAAGAGAATGTTGCACCACAGCATGATGCTGCAAATCTCTTCTTACCTTCACACACAACATAGGCAGTGGAACCACATGAGAAACCGTTTCTGTCATATTTGGCGTTGCAGTGCCACAAAGAGGCCTCCTTGCCCGAGCACTTCACGTTGTCAAGTATTGCATGTCTTTGAGCATTTGTTGAATATACATAAATCAGCTAGAGGAAAGCATTAGTGAAACATCAGTCATTCATTCACAAAAAACACAAAAGTCTGCTGAAAATTTAAAACGGCGCATACATAGACATCCTGTAGCTCAAAGCTTTCAAATGATTTAACTGTCAAAATAATCCCCTCCACATTTAAGTGCGATGTTTTTGCTGTTTTGCATTTTTCAGGGAATATGTTTTCCTACTGCATGGCTTTGTGACGGTTTTGCGGCAGGTCCCTAACCCCAACAGTGTTTTTTGTTGAGGTTAGAAACTGTGATCACACCAGAGAGCCATGGCTTGTGACATGGGGTCCACTTCAGACTAGATATGTAGCAAATTAAAGGTTATAGCTGTAGTGTTTCTGGCCACACATCACTATTTTATGATATCTTACCAGTCTTGTAATATCTTTGTAATATCTTTAATATGCATTGCTAGGAACCAGTCTGGCTTGTTAACATGATATCTGACAGTCTGGTTTCATGTAACTTACCCACTACATAATACCAATTTGATGATTTGTTCCTTGATCCTTGGTGTCACTCGGGATTTTTCTGTACCGTGTTGTAATGTGTTACCACAGGTTACTACTGCTGTGGAGGCTTGACACTGGTGGGAAGTTCATGAGAGATAATGAAAGCTCACCTTCCCACAGCCCCGCTCCCTGCAGACAACTTCCCCGTTACTTTCATTCCAGTGTGAGCCACACACAGGGCGAAGAACGTTATTTACTCCAATATGTACTTCACCGTGACATTGGTTTGGTTCCTTATTGTGCACCAGAGTTACATTGACTGTGTCTGTTAAAAAAAAAAAAAAAATGCAGAAAAAAAGATGTTTGTTCAGTCAGTCCTGATTTCACACAGTTCAACATGAGGAAATTAATCTGATAATAAATGGAGCTGTTTTGGTGTCCTCTCTCAGAATTAATCAAAGAAAGAGCCAGTTTATAATGAATGTGATGCTCTAATTTGGGAAAATAATGTGAAAATGATGCAGTTGGATGTAAACAAGTTGTGTTACCTGAGCATGTCAGCGACACCTGGTCTTTGGCACAGATATCAGAGTAGTTGTTGACGGGGGTCCCACAGTGCATCTGTCTGCACCACAGATCAGCAGATACGTTTGTGTTTTGGCAGGAAACATTTTTCCAGGTACTTCCCTCCTGCATCTCCAGGTTCCCAGCACAGAGGTTGTCTCCTCCCTGGAGCCGCAGGTCGTGATGTTCTGAGAGGACGCGGCATCAATAATAAGTTAATCTCAATCCACTGACATGTTCCAACTTTGGTGTGAGGTTAGTGACATCCTGTTTGTGTGTTTGCATGTGTGTGAGTGAGACATGAGAAGCATGGTTTGTATGCGCCACACTGAATGTGTGCATGTATTCAGTAAAATCCTAAGTAGACACTTATAAAACAGGCTAGTAAGTGTTATTATTAGTTTCAGATAAAACATTACCCTGGCATTTGATGTAAGTTGGGCTTCTGCAAGTATCGCTGACTGCACACTGCCAGAGATGCCGCTCGGTGCCTGTACACTTGAGCTTTTTGGTTTTGAGGGCTGCTGATCTTGGCATCATCATTTCAGGGGGAGAGATCTCCGCGAGGTTACCGCAGTTCAGCATGTTGCACACGCGTTGAGCTTCATCTTTGGTTTTATTCCAGAAGAAATATACAATGCAGAGAAAATAATTTATTTTGAGTTGTAATACATTGATCAAGGGTTTCCACATCTGGTATAAAAGCAGTTTTAAGTATGACAACATTGTACTTATACTAATATATTACCACTACCAATAATAATAGTAATGATAGCAATAATAACAATAAGAAGAAGAAGAAGAAGAAGAAGAAGAATACCCTATAAAAACATAAAAAAATTAAGTGAAATTAAAAGAAATACTCATAACAATATTACATGTCCCTGAAATAATGTATTTTTTTAAAAGTGTTTTTTTAATTGAACCCTATCAAACACAAAAAATAAAATAATATAAAATATAATACTCCTTACTGAAATAATAATAAAGCATGATTTTTTTCCAATATCAAAACATAATAAAATAAAATAAAATACAGAGGAAAGATATGTAAGAAGTTTTGAACTAGCACTATAAAATGCACCGAAAAAGTTCCCTTCAAGTCACTTTAATGCGCCCCTTTCTTGATTCCGGAAACAGTAAATCAAAAGTTATTATTTTTTTCCTTAATTTGATACATGCTATATTATTCATGTTTTCCACTAAAAACATAAGAAAAAAATGAATTCACGTCTTCATTTTACCGCACTATTAAGGCATTTATGAAAGCGTTTTAATTATCCCTGTCATGCTGTATTAAGGGGTGTCAAGAAAGCCTTGTTCGCCCCTTTATTAACCTGCAGATAGAGATACCCCTGAAATCCACCTTCATTTTGTCGAGAACTTTTTTCTTAAATCATGTGATTTTACAGGGTTCAGTCTTGAAATTAAGGACTTATGAAGGAGTTTGGTGTGTTTTCAGGTAAAAACATTTCTGGAGCACTGACATGAACATTGAATGTAACACCAGCCGTCTGTCAGCAGCCCCTAAACTGCAAACATGAAAGTGTAATGACTGGTAGGAGCATCAGTACAGAACAAACTCAAAAAAATGACCAGTTTAGCTGACATGCTTAAGATATGAATATAACTTTCACTGCTTTCAGACGAGAAGAGCGGGTACCAGAGTGAACTGCAGCCACATGGATTTTTTTTTTTTTTAATTTAATTTAATTTTTTTTTAATTTTAACCTCAAACACTGCAGTCCTTGGACTTTTCAGAAATGCTGCCTTGTAATTTGTTTGCTACATTTCTTGAATTAGCTCTTAAGAAATCCTTGGCTTTCACTTTTGCACTTTATATCAGTAAATGTCCTGTCCTTTTCTGCACCATTTAGCACCTTTTTGGTTTACTTTGCAGCTTGTTCTTTTTAGATTCTTTTTGTCTTTGACTTTTGAACCCACGCACCTCGGCCAAACCTGCGAAATCACAAGACTGATGCTCAGAGCACAGAGATCTGTCATTAGCTCTGCTAGAACATCAGACAGTGTAAAAGTGAGGTGAGGTGTATGCATACAGATAACTCTTACCGTCCCTGTCAAGACACACGTAGCCTTCAGCGGTGTTCTCATTTGAACTTCTGGTGTACTGGATCGCTCCAGCGCATGGAAACTCATCCAGTTTGAAGTCAATTTTATCTAGAGGAATAAGAACAGATAGCAGCCAAGTTATGGTCACAGTGAGCTATGGAAAATATAAATCAACCACAAAATCATTATTGTTTCTAGCACTAGTATTAGAGGTATTAGAGCTTTTGACAAAAAACAAATAATTGTTAGAGATAGCATAACTGTAATCACTACCATTACTTGTATATTTGTCAGAAATGGAAAAACAACAACAACAATAAAATACCTGCATTCCCCTTGTTAAACATTGCTAAAATGAAAGTGCAGCCGTACCAGAACATGTGATCTTTTTCACAGTATCCCTGAGGTAAACGCTGCTTCCCCAGCAGGGAACCTTGCAGTTCCACAGCTGGTCCTCGGTCCCATTGCAGACCACATCGTCGAGCAAGACAGTGAGGTTTTGGGGCTTTAGTATGTTGACGGTCTCTATGACCTTGCCGCAGCCGATGCTCCTGCACACCACTTCTGAGTTCTCTGGACGCCATTTATTGCTCCCAACAATGCCCCATTTATTGTCGTGGAAAATTTTAATGTAGCCCTCGCACGGGGTCTCACCATCCCACAGGATCAGTCTGTCTCCTGCTTACATGTCATGTTAAACCAAGGAATACTGTAAGTTCATTGTGTTTGACCTGGGTAATCATGCACCAGCATGAAGCACCATTCCTATAAATGCACATCTTACACATATGCAGCTTAACTTTCTGTCATAAATTGTTTGCACAGAACCTGCAAGGCATACACAAATCAATCCTGGCAACAACATGCACCTCATAACAGATTTGGCATCACTTGGGAGCAAATGACAAAAGTTAATGTTACTCTTTGCATTTTGTTTTCAACAATTACAGACAACTGCCTCTGTAAATAAGCTTGTCAGTCAGTTTAAAAGTGCTCTCTGCAAAACCGAACTAGAAAAAGACATGGCAAAAGCACATTATTTTGCAATGAGTCAGGTTGACAGTGGGCTAAAGCATGGCCCTCATCTTGGGTCCCATGTTGAGTACCATGTAGACTCAAAATCATTCCACATCTTTTGCCAGTTTACTCTAGAGGGCCATCGCCTCCTCATGTCGATATTTTGATGGTGTGTTGCTACAGTATGTGGCAGTGAAACCCTTCCACATCAATACACTAAAATAACTACAGTATAATAAAGAAACAAAATTCTAGAAATTGCCTTGTGTACAGATGAATATATCTGGAACATCTGATGAAAGAATTAAAGCAAAGCTTTACTAGCTTTAATAATTTGTAATTGTCTGTGTTATTCAAGCACAAGACCTTGTCAGGGCTCTTGAGAATTAAATTTAATGTACAATTCATTATTATTTCACTCATGGAACCTTTACATTTCTGGCAACAAATATTCTCCACAGCTTTTGTTTCTCTGTTAATATACTGTCACGCCAACCAAAACAGATGCAAGTGAGTCTTTATAGTTTTCCAAGTAATGCAACTTTTAACTTGTGGTTTGTAACATGAATTTTCTTTTGACTTAACATTTGCAATCAAATCTCTGCACATTTGCCAGTAGTCAGAAACAGATACATGTGGAAAGAGTAGCTTCAACTTGCCTTGCTGGGCCACCAAGTCAGGTGGTGCCAAGAAGAGGAGCAGCAGGAGAGACCACATCGTCACAGCAGCTCATCAGAGAGTAAGGCAGGGCAATAATCTGCAGGGCTTTATAAACTGGAGGATGTTCTCTAGGTTCATCTTAGCTCTCTGGTTTTTCCATCATATATAAATATTAACTGTGACTGACCTGTTTTCCTGTGTATTTCCCCTCATTTCTACTTTAACCTGGTGGGGATGCTGTGAATTACAATACATTTTATACACTTAATACTGCAGTCCTCCCTAAAACATATGAAGTACAGGTGAATGATGCAACATTCAGAAAGTTGATGACTATCTGTATTTAATATTTTATGATTGAAATGCCATCTGGTGAAATAAGGAAATGATTTGGTGATGTAAAACAGTGTCATGATGCGGTAAACTCTTTCTTTTTTGAATGTGGACACACATGACAATATTCATCTATAATACAGGACAACTTTGAAAAATGATCTGCATTAATTTAACTGGGAAGAAAAAACACTGCACAATCAATATTTAAATGCACTTTTAATTGCACGTACTGATATTAATTCTCATAATGCATTTTTTTTTATTAATTAATTAATTAATTAATTAATTTTTTTTTTTGGAAAGCCCACATTTGGGCATTGGAAATGTTGGGGAGTGAGAATGTTAAATACCAATGTGAAATACCTTGATGCAGTTCAATATTTTTCCGTGAAGCAAAGTGTGTGGGGGAGCGGCATTAGGGTCAGATTTTAGTCATGAACATCGGCTGGATGTGGGCTGTGGTTTCAGGTGCAAACTGACATATGTCACAGTTAGAGCTGCGTAGGTCTGCGGCTTTGTGGTCTGAGCCTTCTGAAAGCTGTTGCACATAGCCTAATCTAGACCATCGGCATGCTATAATCTGACGGAGGTGAGGAGGAGTCATCTCACACCCTTGAGCACGACACTGAGTGAATGTGAAGCCGGGCACTCGCTAAAAAGGGGGCCGGTGTTCTCAATCTGACTTCTCTGGGCAAAGTTTAGGAACTCAAAACTTCATTAAAGGAACATTCAAGGCAGGGCTGAGTGTATGAGAAAATGTGATGATACTTCTAAAACCGTACTGAAAAATAAATGTTGAAAAATCAAGTTAGCTGAACAAATCAGGATTCAATGCTTTCATTTGAGGATTTGAGCGCTGTAATTTGTGATCATTCAGGTGGCCATTTTTCTTCACCGATGTCTCAGTCAAATAAAACATACATTTGTTTATGGCCCCTGTGCAAGGATGACATGCAAACTTGTCATTTATCATTGCTAGTGCTTTTTTAAATCATGCCACACACAAGCCACTTTAATGAAAGTGTTTTTCCTTTTGTGTATTAGACAGTGTGTTTTGTATCTGCTCTCTTTGCACTGATAATGTTTGCTTATGTTCTAGATGTGTAGATGCCTAAACCTCTCAATGAGAAATGTGAGGAATTATTGTCTTCAGTATTTTCCAATCATTCTGCTGCCCTTAATATCCTGACTCATTACATTTCTAATGGATTTTTTTTTTAATGGTTTGTCCCTGTATCTTAACAACTATACAAATATAAATAGACCTAGTTCATGAGATCCTTGGCCATTTTTAATTTTAATTTTTTTTTTTTTCATATTTTTTTTCTTTTTACTAAACAATAACCAATAATCTATTCCGGCGCATGGTTTTGGAACACTTGGTAACCCATTTGTGACTGTTTTGAGCAGCTATGGTTTGAACTCATATTTCAGTGTGGCTTCAGAGCTTTAGAGATGGAGAGACCGCTCTTCCTGAGCTGACGAGCGACTCGCTTTCAGCCGCCGATCAGAGACAATCCTCCTCTGTAGTTGTGACATTAGAAAAACATTTAGCTACAGTACAGCCTTCCAGAGCCACTGCATTTGCAAACATAATTAGTACTTACATAATTGCTTATTTTCAATTGCAAAGCCAAAGGATGTTTTGACTAAAATATAGCTAAAATATTTATATAGAATAAAATATAGCATCCAAAAGTTTTTCAATGCAGGAGGTTCAGGTTGATGAATCTGACATTTAATTTTAGTATATTACAAATTTGATTTGTACATTAGAGCATTTTGTTATAATGTAATGTAATGTTGGTAATCATATTATTAGTGACAAATATCAAACAACAAACAAAGACACAAGCAAACAAATAATAAACAAATAAATACATATATAACTCAGTATAAGTAAAAATTCCTGTCAAATTAGTCAGGATATTTGCACAATAATTGAAGTGACAAATTTATTTTGCATGGACCAAATGCAACCAAAGCACAAAGGAAAAGGCACACTGCTTCACAATCTACACCACAAATTATTTTGCTGAGTTTTTCTGTCTCTCTGTTTTATTGTTCGCTTTGCTCTGATGGGGGCCTGGGGCTGAAAGCTCTGCAAAACAAAGTACGGTGTATCGTGGATCAGTGCACATGGAGTTTTTTCTTTTGCACTTTGAAGTTTAGTTTTTCTCCTGTTTGCACCTGCTGAAAAGAAACTTAAGCTAGACTCATAAGTACCAAAAAAAAAAAGAAAAAAAAAAACAACAACAACATGAAATCTGGGAAACAGACATAAAGGGTTAGATGGAGTGTCTACTCAAAATACACATATTAAGTTTATTTATCTGAACTGTGACGCCACAGCACGCAGTGAGGAGGGGGAAGATGACTAACTCGTCCTCCACGGGTCTGATAACACATGCAGAGGCTTGAATTATCTATTAGCAATCTTCTTTTGAAAACCTGCTTTCAAACATGAAAACATACTGCTTTTAAGATATACTTTTATTTGAACCATGCTTGATATGTTGTTTTGTTTGCAGGCATTTTGTGCACTTGCCCACTGCTTGTTCACTTGTTTTCTTCATTTATTTACTGTGTTGTTCACATTTTTCCTCATTGCTCAGATTTTTATTTATTTTTTTATTTAAGTGCTCTACAGCAGTTGTTCTCAGTCTGGGTTCTGGGAACAACTGCCTTGATAAAGTATATAGAATAACAAAAATTATGGAATAACTAAATCTTATCCCTTAGACTACATCTTATCAAATATGGGTCTACTACTCTGTATAAATAAATGTTGCTTTGCTTTTAGTATTATTTTATTATTATTATTATTATTATTTTTGCATTATTGTACTATTGTTGTTATTATTATTGTTGTTATCATTATTATTATTGTTATTATTATTGCTATCATTTAAAGCAAAGCAGTAGTTTATACATTTAGACACGGGTTGAGCTACACAAGAGTGCTGTAGCTCTAACGGGAGGGTGGGATTCAGAGGAGACCAAGTCATCAGACGATTATGAACAAAACATCCTGTTATCAATTTTTTTGTTTTTTGTTTTTTCTGAAATTGAAGTGAAGGCTCTGACTATATCAGACAAATAACAAGGTTCACACCGTGTTTGTGCTGCACAGCCTGCTCAAGCGCAGTGCTATGGATTTTTCTGTCAGCTTCACTCTGATTATACTATTGAGACGGCGCCCTATCGCTCATTAGAGGTGGCCCCTCAGTGATTTTTCCCTACTACTGGTGCTGAGCCCAGACAAATTTATCTAATGAAAATTCTCTTTCTGTCAACTCTTGTTAAAATGAGGTGAATAATTTGTGTTTAACCTCAACTGCTCTCGAGCCTAATCATGCAAGGCCCAAAAAGCTTTTGGATTTTTATGCATTCGTTCCCTGCAATTTGCTGTTTTCTCACTCCGTGCAGCCAAATTTTACAGAATATTAATCAAAATGTGTTCGATGTTTACAACGTATGGAGTGAGTGGCTCAGAACAGTCTTGCAGGTTTATCGGTGAACTGATCAGAGATTAGGCGCAACTGAAATCAACCACTAGTTTGCTGGAGGAGCCTGTTTAGCAAGAAATAAAGCCACAAGCCCCCGAGTTATGTCTCTGAAACCAAATCTGCCATCTAGGCAGGAAATATTGATCTCACACTTTCAGTGCCTCAGCTTCTAGATGTTTGCTCAGGAAATCATCTATGTCACGCTGTCTTTAATTGAGCTCTCATGAAGGGAAAAAAAAAAACATCTGAACACGTAGAATGTGTGAAATTCAGATTTACTTACAATATGAATAGACAATTATTATTATTATCCTTTTTATCAAACTGAATAGAAAGGTAAAGGGCATTCTCGCCAGCAGCCACCTCTGTGTCCAGGGTCTCAAATGTCACAGTGTGCATGGACTATAACCCTCAGTGGCCCCATACACACACAACGGTGTTGTCCCACAAGACAGTGACATTTATACTGGAGACCACATCAGAGGGGGCCAAAATGGCTCATAGATACTCAGCGGATTAACCAAAAAAATTATTTTCAGATTTCTGAGTGCTACAGAGGTCAACTCACTTCCACCTCAGGGTCCAAAACATGGCCAGTCATGGCTCTGGTTGATCATGTTAATGAGTTTCACCCACAAAAAACTTTGCATTTTTATTTATTATCCTTGAATTATTGGGTCAGACAGTTTTTTTTTTTTTACCCAGGAACAGATGAGCTTCATTTTATCCTGTGGTGGGAACTCGATTGATTAATCAGGCATTGCTACATGCTGAAGAAGTAATACCAAGCAGCTGATTAAAACACACTGAGCAGTGGTTATTGTAGGATGGTGTCAGCACAAATATTCTGCTAATAGCTCACAATTTGTGTCACTATTCAATATCTCTAAATCTGAGGAAGAAGAAGAAGAAGAAGGTGTAGCAGGAGGAGGATGATTATAAAATGTCATTATCAACTTGATATTTTAGCAATCTGAAATATCAATCTAACCCTCTTGGACACACATGCATAGAGAGAGATACAGAGAGAGAGAGAGAATGAGAAAGAGAGAGAATTGATGTTGATATTGATATTGTTTAGAGTTTTGCAGATGTGAGGTTAAACCAGTAGGGGGCAGAAACACATAACTGCTTGACATGAACTGAGCAGGGAGGAAGCCATGAGTTGTCACTGAGGTGGTGCCAAAAATAGTAACAGGTACCAGGTACTATACCCAACTTTTGCCCAATGGGAAAAAAAAGCAAGTAGAGTTGAGTCATGTTGAGCAGATACCATGCAATGTAAAAGGGCAACTTCTAAAAATGGTTTTCATGAAAAAAATCAGTGACCGCACATTGATTTATGTAATGAAGACGCTGCCAGCCAGTTGTTTAAAACCCTGCCTCGCGTCAGTTTTCTGGATTTCAGTGGCCTGGTCGTTCATTTCCCCAAGAAGGCTGATTTGAAGTGGACAACGCAAAGAAAAAGCCAGGAAATCAGAGATAATGAGAGCGGGTGAAATTCAAAGGAACTTCCAAATCAATTGAACTCCCATCCCACTAATGGAGACGCAGGCGACCAGGCAGAGAAGTGGAGGGCAGCATGTGGCAGCTCATTCTATAAATGAACAGCCGGGCTCTGCAGGGCTCCTGGATTAGTCATCTCCGTGTTCCCAGCAGCAAAAACTCAAAACACACCGCAGACACCACATCGAGAACGAGGAGAAACTGTGTTTTGAAAGGTTTCTTTTACAGAACCTGCAATGTTCAAGATATTGTTGCCCGTGTTGCCCGGATATGGAGCTTGACGGGGGAGGGCTGTTGCAGTGGCATGGACAGAGGCAGCGCCTGTGCCATCACACCTGAAGTCAGGTGGATCGCAGATGGACGAGGACGGAAAAGAGTTCAAAACTAAAATAGAAAATAGCAAAAACAAAAAACTAGGAGTTAACAAAACATAACTATTTAAGGTGGAAAAAACATACAATATACATAAGTACATACAAGTTATTAAGATAAGTTATTTTATTAAGATATTTTTCAATATTAGCTCTACGGAAAACCAACTTCGGCGCCTTGTCCAGCCTAAGGCCTTTTCTCATCATCTTAATATGTAAAGCAATGCAATTCATCTATATCTTTTTGTTAGGGGGAGAATTATGAATGTATGAAAGAATGAACAAATGAATGAGAGAAAGTGTGGCTATGGGGCTTATGGGGTAATAAGACAACATCAGTACATGAATGGTAAATTGCCATCCCTTATAAAAGGGCCAATTAAATATGTAAATGTATATGACATACTGTAATTTGGCCTTGTATGTTTGTCCCAAGCCTTTTAAGTGTCATTAAAGGAACAGTTCACCCAAAGAGCGGAGAACAAATTCAGGGCAGATACATTTTGCAGGTGTTCCTCAGCAGGAAATTGGCCCCAAAACAAACTCTTGGCCCCCAGGCCTGTGGATTGTGCGTATCAGTGTCATTGTTTTTGGAAAGAGCTGTTGCTGCTGGGTTTTTCACATATAAATTTTTGATGGTTTGAGCTCCACAAAACAAAACAACACCTATCCATCACCACTATATTGGGCTGAAGGGAGGCAAACTGGAAACCTCATCAAGTCATACAAAAACAATCCAGATGGATAGACTGCACAAGGAGGAAGTGGGGATATATCTTTTTATTATTATTATTATTTATTTTGGGTGAGTGTTTCCTTTAATTAGGATTAATTAGGAGTGTGTGAGAAAATAAACCAACAACAACCTTTAATATATTAGAGTAGGCTAACTGTTTTGACTATATTGATTTATGAGGTTGATGCTGATGATTTTTATATATATTTAAAAAAAAAACTGACTGTTCTGTGTAATGAACATGAATGAATCTAAAATCCAAAGTTTTGTGGAAACAGAAAAAAACATCTGTGTGTTAGCCTGCTATTTATGATTTTTCTTTCTCATATTACCTGGAAAAAAAAACATATAGAAATAAATGCAACAGGAGATGTATGTTTTTGCAAACAGACTCTTTTTTGGGTTCCTGCTTGTATTTATTCCAGAATAAGCAACACATAATGGGCATCATTTGTTCTGCTGAGATGTACTATAACAAATAATGTCATGGTGATGTGCATTTCAGGAATAGAATAATAGTGTGTCATGCTTGGAGGAGTTTCTCACCCTGCCCATATGCGCACGATGAGACCCGAACTCCTAATTTCCTGGTGTTTATCTACTTTTCCGCCTGGACAGGCAAATAAAATGACACTCATAATAGAGAAGCAGTAGCCTTTCCAGCACCAGACAGATATCAAAAATCAGTGTGCATCCGTCCCGTGGAAGACAACCCTCATTATTCTTGTTCGTGAACCTTTAAAACCACATTTGTAACCCAGACGAAATATGGTAGATGGGTGCAGTTAAATGTGGCGTTATTTCCCAAAGGCTGAATTCAAACTTTTCTGTGCTGCAATCATTTTTCCACTTTGCCCTGACTGCCATGTTGAGATCCAAATCAGCGCTCACACCTGCTCAACAACATGCTTGTCTTCAAATTCAAGTGCTAATCCATTACATCCGATAATTGGAGTGTGATCATTCTGAATATGTGCGACCAGACACCTGGGACTACATGTGTGGTGGGGGGGGCTGGCATTATCAGCTGTAATTGTTTCTAAATCAGTACTGTACAGCTTCCACTGACGGCGTGCACGTCTGAACAGGCCTGACCCGAGCTATCACACAGCCGCTTCAGAGATGTTTCCTCTCATTTTCATTACATCTCACATGTCAGCTGATGGAAGAAGCCATGTTCATCAGTTTAATTGCTTTGCCCTTAAAATCAATTAGGTGTAACAATGGTTCAGTGCCTCTGCGGGGGCGCATCTCTCTCTCCCCTCTCCCGTGTCACTGTCACCCGAAGCTGTCAGCCCAGTAATCAGATTGGCTGGGGAATAAAGGGATGCACTGTGTGCTGGGTTTTATACAGTCAATGTTCTTTAATGAGGTTAATGAATGTCTCTTTTTTTTTTTACACTGTCTCGCTGTCTCCCTCTGTCATTGTACCCAATCTCCTGTTTTTCTTCTAAATTAGTGTCTTCCTTTTCCTCCCATCTCACTCTGAGATTGTCCCTCGGCAAATTATTACAGTAAATGGTTATGTATGTACCCACCAGTGCAAGTTTACTCTATTTTGTGTGTGTGTGTGTAAAAAGTAAAAAATTTATGAGCATGGGTAAAAACTGAACTGCAGGCAAGTAGCTGGTTAGAACAAAATAATAATCATGGTAGTAACATTAGTATTCAGTGTTAAATGTATGTGTGTGAGAGAGAGCAAGAGCAAGAGGTATATATCAGTGTGTGCACACTGGCATGTGTTTATGTCAGTGAATGCATGTACAGTACCGCACTCCTTGCAGAGATACTGTCACCTGTGTGTGTGTGTGTGTGTGTGTGTGTGTGTGTGTGTGTATGTGTGTGTGTCAATCAATCGAGCTCATTTTAATTTTCTCTCTGCTTCACTGTGTGAATCAATTCTGCCAAATACAGTTATATGAATGAATGAATGAATGAATGAATGGTTTATTTTAGGTCATGCATTATAAGGAATATACTTGCACTTGTGTGAATATACAACAAAATATTATCATACCTGTTCAAAATGATCCACTACGCACAACAAATTTCTCCATCAATGACTGCCAATTGCTTATCCTATATATGATTTATGGTTATGATTGCACAAAAATAAAGCACTTTAAAATGACTGACTGTGTTGGCGATGTGTTTAATCAGAGATCTGGTTGTGGGTGTGGGAGCACAGGTGGGTGGTGGAAAGTCAACAGAACAGGACTTTCATTGATAAGACCCGAGTTGGATTCCCCTGTCAGGCGACAGTGGTGTTTGTTTTTAGGTTGCTAACACTAGCTATCTAATCTTAGCAAACTTTAGCTAATGTTTCCTATAACCTTAAAGGAATACTCCAATGTTTTGAGCAAAAAAACCCTTTCCAACTTACTTACTTAAATTGAGACAAGATGTAGAAAGTCTAAAGTTAATTTGTAATTTGTGTAGGATCTTCCTATACCTTCAGCACATCACTATGATAGATGGAGGGATACGGTTTCAGTTCCACCATCTAACTTCTCTTCAAACCACTGTTTTTTTTTTCTTTTTAATTCCAATATTTTTATTTACATAATACACATGGTTCACTGTGTAAATAAGACAGCTTCCGAGTTGCTTTATGGTTTATTTTTTCACCTTGAGCTGAAAAAATATAGTTTTTGAGCACTTCCAGTTGGCTAACAACTCCCATAGACTTCAAGTCTTTATGCTAAGCTAACATGGAATGCTAGCCATATGAACCAAACTTCTGGAAATACAGAGGTGAAAATGGTATTGAACATATTTTCTCTGTCTGGGTAAGTTGGATAAAAGGAAATTTTGTGTCGGAATAGGCGTATTGCTTTAAGCATGAACTTTTCCTAAGCCTAACCACGAAGACAAGTCTCTCCCAAACCTTAACCATGACCATTTCCTGACCTTAATCAAGTAGTTTTGTTGGTTAGCAGACTTGTGAGCTAAAATAACTTGCTTATTGAACATGTTGGGTTGTGACTGGCTTCTGATCACCAAAACACATGAAAAACATTATAAAAGCATCATTATGTGAGCGTTTGCAGAGGTGTGATTAGAGCTGGTGTCTCCTGACGACTTCTCCTTTAAAATGTGACACTCATTCTATCTGCTGCTTTCTTAGGGAGGCGTGAATAAGAGAGGCAATTCATTTGAGGAACAGCCGAGCATGGAACCGCACATCCAGTCATTATCACTGTGAAAAGGAAATACTCATTCCCACTCTTTCTCTCTCCCTCCCTCTCTCTCTCTCTCTCACCTTTTCTTTTCTATACAGTAGGAGCGCACCATCCACACGCCACGTTTGAAGTGGGTTTTGATGTCGGCTTCATCTATTATGGATCGGGTGACATTTTTTCTGATGACAGCCCCCGATATACCTCTGTGGAGAGAGGCAGGGAAATAGACACATGGAAATAGACACCCGGTACGCTGTTTCCTGTCATTATCTCTCTTCAGCTATCTTCTCCTCTCACACACATGCATACACCGCGCACACCCCTCCTCTTTCTCGCCTCCTTCACCTTCTCTCTCTCTCTCCCCTCTTTTGTGTACCCCCTCCTTGAGGAAGATGATGAGCATGGGCTGGAGTCAGGCAAAAATAAAGGCACACAGGATATATGGAATCAGACAGCAAGTCAAAATAGTTTATTATAGAATAGAATTCATAGTCGAGGCACTACCTCACATTTAGTATAGGCACTGAACTACTGCACTGGAGTCACAGCCACGACTCTTTCTATCTCAGAAAGCCAAAGCCTGCCAGCCATGCTGACACAAGGCTCGGGATACATGCACAAAACCCCAAGTGACTGACTTTCACCCCGAAGAGTCCAAATGAACTGTTTAACGAATTCTAAATAGATTTATCTAGTCAAGCGTGTTTACTTGCACTGAAGGAGGTAATGTGAATAAATGCTGAGAAGAGTTTTGGCTTCCTCAGAAATTTGTTCAGTGCACGAACATGCGTGAGAAAGACTCTCCAACCAAAGGAAATCGTCGGCTGAAGCATTTAGATGGCTGTTGGCTGTTTCTGCTCTATTATCAATAGCTTATACTGCTCCCTTTCTACCCTATGCAGAAATGTGAGGGGATTCCCATATATGGCATTTAGGAACACATTAAACACCCATATATGTAATGTATCCTTATTGTGTTCATACATGCACATATATGAATTATACACATATATTGTTTGATTCATACATGTCTCTGGTTTATGTTCATACAGTACATTTTCTGAATGGGACAAATTTAAAGATGCACTATGCAAAATAAGGGAGGATTTTTTTTAGTTTCAACTGACAAAAAGGGTCACTTATCAGTAAGTTAAGCCAATAATGAGAACCATATAGGCTCAACATGTGCTCATGCTGCATTTTTTTAAAATTGAGTCTGTATGTCCTCACTTACTGTAAATCAACCCTTATAATGTACCTTTAAAGGTGCACTATACAAAATTGCTCTTAATTTGACAGTTTGACTGTACATGGTTCTCATTATGATAAATTACATGCCTATTGCATGTTTTCTGTCACTTGTCTGTAAAAGGTTATATTTAAATCTACCCTTAACAATTTAGCACTGTGTACCTTCAATTTGGAAGGGATTAGCAAATTCTTTTTGAGATGATTACATATTCTGTTTAGGTTATTAATCAGATTATTAAAGAGTAACTAAAGCCAAAACCTAAATCCGTGTGAAGTTTGACCTCTGATGGCGAAAAGTAGGATGCCTAGTCTTTGATGGCAGGTGATGTCACCACCCGTAGAGAACAACCAAAGATCAGCCAGAGGTCAGAGGTCAAACTTCACATGGATTTGGGTTTTGGCTTTAGTTACTCTTTAATGGAATATCAGGCTCCATGTAAATCTCACCCCCCGTCCACATGTAAGCCATTAATAGAGATGACGTAAAGCTGCTCTAATTGAAAAGACCTCGCATCAACTTTTTAGTCAACAGACTCATCCAAGACTGCTTGACCTTTGTTAACATTTTGAAAATCTATTTTTCATGCCCTTCGGTGTAACAACGTGACTCGCAGGCTTTGGCGAGTTGAGGCAGCCTTTCTTGTGTACATTACTCCACATTATTCTACCACAGAGCTTCTTAAACATTTTTGTAAATTTAGTCTTGCCCTCAACATACTGATGCCCTTTTCATGTGGGGAACCACCAGAAACAGGCACCGAGGCTGTGTTCTAGGTTTACTCTTTGTCTAATTTAAGTGAACAGGTTGGAAAAGAAATACTCATACAGAAGCCTTATCTTGTTTGTTCTGATAGGGATTTCCAAATAGCAAAGCTTGTAACATTTTTTATACCTATTGTGCAGAATAAGCAGCTTGCATTACAGTGAATATCAAACCTATGTGTTGGTTCTTATAACTAGGTTGTTTTCTGGTCAGTGAGACTTAACTCAGTGCTGTATGGGAACTAAAGGTGTGCCTGGTTGTAATGGCAAAAGTGTGTGTATGTGTGCACTACATATATGTGTGTGTGTTTGTGTGTGTGTGTGTGCGTTCACATGAGTGTGACTGAGTGGGTGTATGTTTAATTGTGAGATTGTGTCCTTGACTAAATATTTATGTGCCTCTAATTATAAAAATAAAACTACATATTTGTAATGGATGCACTATAAATAAAGATATATTTTACTTTTGTCTGCTTTGCACCCAAGTCTTTCAATACAAGCCTCCGTAAGTAAGTAAGTCGAGTCCTCCTTTACATACCCACCCCCCCTTTTTTTTTTTTAACTTTCAACACATCCCATCAAGTTCAGTACACCTCCCTAATCACATTTGTACACTTAGAGCACATTAGCAATGCTGATCCATTGAGATCACAAAGCAGTTCACCAGGTTTTCACCATGTTATTCACTGAAGGGAAACAGCACAGTACAGCGAAAGAGATCAGACCAGGAGAGCGACTGTGGGGCTGCGTTTCCCAAAATGCCTGTGCAAACTAGTTCACCATGGCAACTCAGAAACATTTGTAGAAATCCAGTGGTCAAACAGTGGATTATCTAGAGCCTCTTGGTTCATTTAAATAATTCTGAGATAATCACTGTGTGGTGTTGAAAGTAAGTCCTGCACATTTACACGTGCAGCAGACAGATCAGACAGGGGATGGGGGGGTTAAAACCACAGAGGCTGAAAAGTTTTGGTCGAGGTACAGTATATTACATCCACAAGTATGTGAAGTATATCTACATTCTTGTTTGGGGCATATAGTGAGGTTAAAATATGGCATGGAATACTCTTTTCTGATTGGCTGGCAGGTGTGCACGCTTAAATTCGGGTACTACCCAACTTGTAACCATATGTGCTGTCAAAACTTACTCTTTATCAACTGCAGCAAGTTATCGACTTGAGAAACTAACAACTGGGAAGGAAAACACACCATAGCTGATTTGGTAACACTGTACAATAACAGTACAACAATTAACGTTAGTTAACGTTAGTTAATACTGTAATGGTTAATTAACTGTTAGTTCATGATTATTATGGCATTTACTAATGTTAATAATATCTACAATAACCCTTAAATAACATATAAATTAATACCTTAGCATGAACAGCATTAGTAAATGATTCTTAGACACATTAGTTAACGGTTAGTTAACTGTTACTTAATGTTTATTAGCTGTTACTTAATGTTTATTACGGCATTAACTAACATTAATTGTTGTACTCTTATTGTAAAGTGTTACCGCTGATTTTAATATTTCTTTCAATCTATCTGCAGAATACAACAGTTTTGAAGAATAGGACACAGCAAATGACCATGGTATAACACCTTCTCATTGATTATCAATACTTAACCACTGTACTCAAACTAAACTTATGGTCTAACTGAGTATTTTAAAAGGAATGTACAGCTCCAGCACAGCTCTGATGACGACTACGGTTGAAACATTTTGAAAGAGCTGTGTCATGTGTTAGCTGATGAATAAATGTGATAACTGATAACTCACTACTGGATGAGCTTCTTATCATTTTTGGAAAAGTTTTATCAGTTTGTATCTGAGCGGCACTGTAGCGCACTGCAGACACAGTTTGGGGACTGCAAAGACTTTTTATGTCTTAAAAATATGGGATACTTTAGTCCCTTAGATTTTAGATTCCATACACTAGCGACAAACAGTTTGGGGAACCCAGCCCGGGTCTGGACGACACCACGACAAACCTGTTACCTCACAACCTCAAACCACAACACAAAGAACTGGAGGGCAAAATTGCAAACAAACATGAACAATCAACAAAAAGAAATTATCCACTAATCTAATTAATAGTAATCAAGTGGCTGTTTGGTACTTTTCCCAACTACAACATTTAGGCAAAAAAAAAAAAAAAAAGACATGTCTATGCTAATGTGAGAGGAACACATCTATGCTACCTGCAGGATGTTGACACAGTTCCCTGTTGCCCAGGAAACCATGATCAAATGCAGCCTGCACAAAACAAATAAAAAAAAGAGAAAAAGACAAGAAGATAAAACAAAAAATAAATAAGTGGAGACTTTCCATGGTCAAAAACAAGAGACAGTTCTGCACTGACATATTGACATGTGATTAATAAAACAGAAGTGTCAGTATGCACAGGGCGCAGTGTGACTTCAGCGTCTTCTTACACTGCTCTGAATGCACGTTGTTTTGTCAGACCCTGAGTCTGTGTGTTTCTTGGACAAGAGGGTACAAATGTCTGAGAGGTAATGATACACAAGGCAACTTTTTGGGTCAATGCCAATCACATCATTTTGCTCCAGACAATAAAAATGTGCCTAAAATTCATTGGAGTACTCATGCATCTGTTGTCAGTCATCACTGTCCTCTAGGTTCTTGCAGACCGATGCAATAATGTTAGGGCACTTATTGCTTGTAAAACTGCCCTATGCCTCGGGTTGTTAAACTTTTCCATTCCGAGACGCCGTTTGAAAAATGAGGCCTGGCACTCTGGAGCTCATGCTAATTAAATCATGTTAATGCTCTTGTCATTTTGGGCCCCTGTAGGAAGTAGATCCACAATCCATTTTGGCTTTCAAGTCCTCCTTTAGGAATCCATTTCCATATACATTTCCTTGTGTATCATCCGCTCCTGTCTTGCTTTAAAAAAAAAAAAAAAATACAGCATACAGTTAGCTTTCAGCTGCACTGAAGCATCCTGCTCGTTTTTGTTCGATGTCTCTCAACCCGCGGTCAGAAGCTGCACAGGGATTTGAGTAAGCTGTTGTTGTCAGGACTGTTGACATATATGTCATGTCAGGGTCCACAGAAATATATAGTGTTATAAAGCCAACAGTTAAAAAAATAAAAGGAAACCAGAGAGCACAGAGAGAGAGAGAGAGAGAGAGAGAGAGAGCTCTGGCAAAGTCCCAGAATGCCTTGAGGGCTGGAGTGTGGCATATAAACTGTAATGCAGTGTCGGAGAAACAGAAAGCTCCCACAGAGGAGACCCTGCAGACAGTGCAAAGAAAAGAAGATGGAGAAAGAGCTGTGGTGTAAAACACGCACACTCACACACACACACACACACACACACACACACACACGCACACACACATAAATGCATTTACACCCAATCATACTAAAAGTCCCCCGCACATACTCCCACAAAGTCACAGTCACAATCACACATGTATGAATGCACACATACCAGTACACGCACACACAAAAGTAAAAATGCACACATGTAAGGACACTTGCATGCACCTACGCAATGCACACACACACACACACACACACACACACACACACACACACACACACACACACACTGCAGCTGATTCAAACAAGCAGTGATGGATGAAGTACAGAATTTGAGTGTCCCCGACCGACAGATCTGTTTACTTACAAATGTATGTCTGTGTGCTCTGCAGACCTTTGTGGTTGTTGCAAGATGGAAATGAGTGAGTTTGTGTGTGTGTGTGTGTGTGCATGCATGCGCGCTTGAATGCATGCGCTGCAGCGTGCAGGTCTAAGCCTGGGTGTGCATACAAGCGGGAGTGTGTGAGTGTACGTGCCCATGCATACATGTGTGGCGAGTGCTTGGCGTGGACGTGGCAAACTCAATAAAGTGCGTACAATTCAGCCAAGAGAAATACCCAACTGTCAGCTGGCATCTTATCTTTAAATTCACAAAGCTGCACTGCACTCTCGCAGCAATAGACCTCTGACTCCATCAGCGAGGTGTGCCAGGGGCAGACCAGAAAAATGTATGAGGTGATGCAGGCGAGTTAG
>OMLB01017725.1:0-15320 GCA_900302555.1 Myripristis jacobus
GTGAACAAGAGATCAATGGACTGGATTGAGGGAGAAGACGGGGCCATCTACAGGCCCATCA
This sequence comes from Myripristis jacobus, assembly GCA_900302555.1. Lineage (NCBI taxonomy): Eukaryota > Metazoa > Chordata > Actinopteri > Holocentriformes > Holocentridae > Myripristis > Myripristis jacobus. The sequence continues at coordinate 62 of OMLB01017725.1, forward strand.
GGGTATGTGATCATCTTTTAGTGCAGTGACATTGCAACGATTTTGAGCTGTAATTTGTGTTTTGTTTATTTTGAGGCTTTTTAGTGATTTTGTTGTGTGTCATTTCCTTCATAGCCATTATTCTACGCACCCATTTATGATCAGACCATAGAGATCTGCTGGGAGGAGAAATACTATCTCTCCCAGGTAAGAGACACTTTTGGCTTCAGGCTCACACCAAAATCAAACACCTGATGAATTTCGGTCACTGTGTCTCTCATGCTTATACATTAAGAGCTCTGGTTTCTTCTGTTGTCTTGTAGAAAAAAATGATGGTGCACATGTTGTGGCTCCAGCAGCAGAACCAGCTCCTGTCCCACCTGACAGGCGAGGACATGACTGACTGCCTGGTGGAGAGGAGCAAGACATCTCTCAGGGAGAGGTGAGACACACAGACAGTCCACCACTACATCTGTCATTGAACCTGCTCATGGAAAGTTCATGTGTTTCTAATGAGCAGGAAATAGAGCAAAAGTAAAGCAAAGCTTTGTGTTTGCTGTCTGTTTGCAGACTGTGGAGATTCTCACTGGAGGACCAGGAAGTCCAATTTTTTGGACTTCAAATGGAGTTTATCCAGGGGTTTTCAAGAGTTTGATATGCCCAAGCATTGCTAGAATTTTCTCAGCCCACAGACCACCATACAATACATGTATTCTGGAGGAATAGATGCTGAATGTGTGTAAGTGGCTAAAAAAAACCTTGCAAACACTACAAAAATAGTGCTTACACTAGCAGCAGTGGCTCTGAAACAACATTTATATCCTGGGACACTAAAACTGTCCAGGGAAAATTATCCTGATGAAACTGTTTTCAGATTTCACAACTGCATACAGTGATCATCACCACATATTCGGTGGCAGCGGAAACTCTAGAGTACAATGAATTAATTTACAAAAAGCATTGTTGAACATGTCTCTTCATTAGCATGTCTGTGATTATTCATCTGTCCAACAGGGTGTTCCCTGAAGGTGTTCCCTGATTTTTAGCCTTTAGGATGAGGTCCAAGTTCAGTTTGATTTATTTATATAGCTTTTAATCGCTGTGTTAGATGACATTCCAAACAAAATGAACCTTCATATATCTGACAAGTCAATGTGAATAAGCTAATAAAACAGACATGAGAGAGCAGAATACATGATACATACTGCATGTGTCATGTGTTTGTCCTTGTTATCAAGAACATAACATACTTATCCTGCATAGCCTAACATAAACAGCACCCCCTGCCCTAGACCCTCAACAGCAAGTGTTGACAAACTTTTTCATGCTAGGACCCACATGTAGCCATACTATCTGCTCTGAAACCCACCAAATATTTTAATTCAGTCATAAAAAAAGTTATAGTATCTCAAGCACAGGGCGACAGTGGCGAGGAAAAACCCTTTTAACAGGGCCAAATACCTTGAGCAGAACCCGGCTCTGGGGGGCAGCAGGTGCTTTACCATCACAGATGCAGACTCTAGAGCTCCAGAGGCAGAAATACCTGAAGAAGAGAAATAACATAACATTGTCAAAAAGCAGCAAAGCTCTCAGTGGACCGACAGCCATCATTACAGTCAATTCTATTTGTTATTTGTCTTATATTTAGTTGTAAAACACTGTCTTATATTGAATATTAGCAAATCAATAAAATGTATCGGTTTTTGTTGGACATGACATGCCATTTAAATTTCAAGGGAATCTGTTGTTATCATATGACAGCTTTTCCAGGCAAAGAGCACATCGGTGTTATAATACACCATCTGGTTGATGGTGTATTATAACAGATGGTGTATTATAACAGATTATAATACACCATCTGGTTGATGGTGTATTATAATCTGTCATAATCTGTTATAATCTGTCAAGAGCCTGACACCATCAGGTTCTTCACAGGTTTCAAAGCCTTAATCAGCATATGATTTCTCATACATTCTATGTGGCACCTCTTTGATTTGATCTTTTATTTTTAGGCAGCACTTCGCCTTCTCTTGGTTTTAAAAATATCTACAATTTAATACAACACAATACAATTTGGTGTCTGAGAAGGCTGCTTTGGCTCTCCAGTCATTATCACTTTCGAAGGGCACCATGGATGACTGCATGATTTAAACATTTCTATCCTCCATACTTTCCATACTTTGAAAATCTTATAAGAACTTATGATGTAGGAACACATGATGTGACAAGGAAGGCAACCATAGGTAACCAGAGACCACAGGAACAACAGAATGCCTGTGCTGATGGCCAGGTGGGAAGGTAGCATCAGAGATGGGATTCTAGGCAGCACTAGTCGTGACTGACACCAGGATAATACCCACATCAGCTGCTGGGCTGATATTTATTAGTATATTTATTAGTTTTGGTTATTATTTGAACAGCAGCATTTTGTGAAGCTGAAGGTTTTTTTTGTTTTTTTTTTTTAAAGTAGGAAGGCACCTAATAAAGGAAAGGAAAGTATATGTTAAGCAAAAAGGTCCAAGCTTTGGAAAGAGTTCCTCAACCACTTTGGCAGGAAGAGGGCTGGATAGGCATGCTGTGGCTGTAGAGAAACACACTACTGTTTTAAAGGCACTGGTGGACTGGAGGGGGGTGTATTAAACTGCTGTGTATACATGCACTCCCCCAGTAATCGCCTCCACTCTGGACTGTAAGGCAGCTAGATTTCTCATGGAGAAACCCAACCACTGGGTCCTGATGTGAACTGCTTTTTCACTTAATTTAAGCGTGGCTAAAGAGTGGCTGCATTTTTCAGCTCCTTTTAAATCTGTTTTAGTTTTCTCTCTCTCCTTGGCATTCTGTAACACAAGGTACCTAAAAATTAAAGCCACTCTCAAATTATGGATGAAACCTTTCAACATTTATCCCATTGTGAGGGCTCCTGTCCTGTAGCAGCATATTACATTTTCTCCACTGGAGGTTCATCCATTAAAGAGCATTTATTATAATTTATCATTATTACTTATTTACTGCATGAAGGGCCTAGAGGGCATTCAATCTTTTTTCCTGTGTGAAGAGCAGACAGTGGAGCACTTCCTTTTGTTTTTGTCACACTAGAGGGCACTTTAACCATGCTTTTTCAAACATGGGGGCACCAGGGGGGGCAGTTGCACCCCACCTGGTGCCCCCTGAGTCGGCCAGTGTGATGCATCATAGCTCTTTGCGTGCTGGTGGGATTGCCTGTCGTGCAGTTGGTGCCCTTTCTTTTGCCCCTGTCCTTCAAACAGCCTCAGTCTGCCACTGGTTAAAAGTCTCTAATGAGAACTCTGATGTGTGTAAGCGCACGTTATTTAAGACTACAAATTAGCCAAACAACTGTCACCAGTGATGACAAAGGTCTGTTCTTGTGCAATCATCCAGTTTTGTTTGCCCTGGAATACCATGAGTCAGTCAAACCTTTCACAAGTAAATAAATCAAACATTTGTCCTGGATTCAATTTGAATATCACCATGCATAATGCTATTACTAAGAGAGTGACAAATACAGTAGCCAACAGTGAATGCTTTAATTAACAAATGTACATGCATTGCATCAACCAAGCTAGTAGGGTGCCCCTGTGGTACAAAAAAACACGTTCACATTAGCACTCCTAAAACCTTTGCCTCTAACTAACTCAGACTAGTCAAAGCCCAGTCAAAACTATTGAAAACAGTTTTGCTTCTGGTGAAAGCAAATTCATGTCTCACCTTTGTGCCAAATTAAACTTCTGTGATGTTTGGACTTAGAGTGGTCTTTGGACTTACCCAGTCCCCTCAGGGATCAACTAAGTATTACAGATTCTTATTCTGATTCTGACTTTGCATGATGCATAGAGGCACTCAGCCAATAAAAAGCATGATAGCACGGTAAGCACCTGTAGACCAAGTGCTGTCAAAATTTAGGGCTGATACTGATGAAAAATCTATGTTTTGTGCCACTTACATGAGACTGTCACTTACTTATGCACACATTTATTTGGTCACATGTGATTTTTTTTTGTCAGATGCACACTGTCAAATGGCCATGATAAAAATATATATATTAGAATTTTAGAACAAAAAAAAAAACAATTTTTTAAAGTTATACAGAAACAAAAAAACACCTTTTGTAACTGCAAAAAGAAGCTTTATGTATAACAAATAAAAACAGAAATACACTACATCAAAACTTTACAAGGACTCAAAAACAGTAATGAACACTGTTTTGATTCCGAATATAACTGACAATTTCCAAAGTAACATGCCTCATAATGAACAGCTAAATTTCAGCTTTAAGGAATCTTGCCCTCGTGTGACAGAGGCATCACATGACAGACACTATGATGGCTGCGGCGCCCCATTGAAACTGATTTACAGCAGCTGGCGTCTGTGATTGGCCGTGAGTTTTGACTGAGCCGGCAGCTCTCTCTCTGATTGGCCAAGGGCGTTTCTCCGAGCCCATGCTTCCTGGTCGCCTGCAAATGGAGAAATAAAGTTGCTTTTAAATCTTACGCTGCGGTGGGAAACCCTGGCTTGACTGGGCTGGGGATCAAAATGCCACTCAAGAGCAGCCATGGCGTTGTTTTGCTCGTCGCATTCAGTTTTATCGTAACAGCTCAATGCAAATTTCCTTCACTTGACCACCTGAAACCAACAGCCAGCGACAAAACCCAGGGAAGAGCTGTGGTCGCTCTTCTGAAACGCCTGCTGGGGAACAGATCCACGGAGTTTATAGTCTCAGTCAAAAGGAGCCTCTCCAACGACAGTCTGGATGTGTGTGAGCTCCGGTCCACCAAAAACAACAAGATAGTCGCCACAGGCAGCACGGGGGTTGCCGTGGCATCTGGCATTTATAACTACCTTAAATATTTCTGCAACTGCCATGTTTCTTGGTTTGGTGATCAGCTGAATCTGCCCCGTCCTTTGCCTCGGCTCAGCGGCGTCCTGCGCATCAACAGCCAGCACCGGTGAGTGACAGACCGGCGAAACTGACGGCACAAAAGCTGTCAGTTTGATTTGTCCTCCTTACTTTTAAAGGCACACACTCTGTACAAAACTTGAGACTGCTTTAGAAACCACTAGCATCCTCTCTTTGATTCGGCGTACATTCAATCCACCGAACAGCGCTTGTTTCATAAAGAGGTCAACTTTTCTAAGTGTTTCCCCTGTTATTGTTGTTGTGCTCTCCACCCAACTACACAGTGGAGGGAACAGGCGGGCTGTCTGAATCATTTCAAACAGCTGACATTTGGTTTAATTACGAACAGCTTGGTGGATCATTCATGTGCCGAATTCATCAGAGGAGCCTAATGACACTTTTCATTGTCTAAGTCCCAGTCTAAGATGTGTGAGAGGCTGCTGATACGCCAGCCCACTGTAAATTTCTATTTATTTAAATGGACATTGGCTCGAACATCTGTCGCTTTAAGAGGGAATGGGATGTTTTGGGCTTATCTGTATTCCAGAAGAGTAGCATGTCACAGCAATATGGACAAAATCGAATATCACGATATTTTTGACTGAATGCCTCCACATTTATATTGTGACAATAATGTAGGAATGGCTATTGGTGATTTAACAAAACAATTACACAATGAGATTTGACAAATAATCATTAGTAATGTGGATATGATGCCAAAATAGGTTCAGGTGAATAATAGAACATCAAAGAGAGTCTTGTAAGTTCAGAAAATTGCATTTCATTATATCCAGAGACATTTGTCAGCCACAGACATTTTTATAACACTACAAAGTCATATCCAACAAGCATCTCCTTAGATGGGGTTTCATGTGATAAACTTTAATCAATTAGATTGTCAGTGGATTAATAAATATTTTTTGTGTTTGATTTTTGGGGACTACCTGTGATATGAAAAGATTCAGGAACCCAGGTCTAGTTTGGTGTTTTCCAGAATGGGGTTCAATGATTCCAGAAGTGTCTGGGGCAGGGGGGGAGGGGGGCCTAAAAATTTAGTCACCTGTGATTTTACTGTTATTTCATCTTGCGCATTATCAACACAATCAAATAAAATTAAGATTAGATGCCAGACTTGAAGTTCTTTGAAAGTAGATGTGGGTATGCAGATCTCCACAAAATAAAAAACAAAACTGAAGCCATGTGATTCAGTTCCTCCCTTTCAATTTCATGTCCTTGTTCTGGTTCACTAGAAACTTGGGTGTCCATCATGCCTGGCTTTTTGCTGTACATATACAATCAGTGGCCACTTTTTTAGGTCTACCTGCACCAATCCAACTGTTGCGCCGTAAAGTTTCCTTGTCTGCTGCCTATAATGCTCAGCTTTTCCTTTTGTCACAGTAATAGAGGTGTTCATTCAATTCTGTTTTTGGTCTCTGGTTAGTGCTGCTGTTGTACTGGACTGCATTTTACTGAGAACTGTTTCTAATATTCTGTCCCCCTCAGGGAGGACAAAAAAAATAGAAACAGCTCTCAGTACAATGTAGTTCAGTTCAAGACCGCTGCAAACTACAACCTCAATAATAACTTTGCTTTTGGTGTATAAAAATGTCATATGTACATTCAGAGTGGAGACAACTAATTAAAGTTATCTGGGACAGGTGCGCGTCCTCTTGGCCAATCGGCAGTGGGTGCTCAACTTAAAAGGTTACTGAAGATGAAGTTCACCTGTGAGTAGGTGAAAAAGTGGCACAGCAAAAATAAAGGGCAAGACCAGGCTCAAGATTCCATATCAAAGGTGTTAATGCTGACGCGTTTTGGAGCATGCTCTGATGAAGGCTCCGGCCCTTTATTTTTGGTGTGCCACTTTTTCACCTACTCACAGGTGAACGTCATTGTTATATGTACATTGCTTTGGATAAAAGCATCTGCCAGATGCTAATTGTAATAAACATATAATTATGTGAATGTAATAAACATAGAATTAAACTGACACATTCTCCACAATGGCAACACAAACTGAACATTATAAACTTTGTTAAAATGTAGAATTTATGGCAGAGCTGCTGCACTGAACTGCATTAGACTGTGCAGGTGGCTGATGAAGTGGACACTGATTGTATAAAAGGAAGGTGACTCCACTGGCTGGTGTTCTTTAAAAACATTGCATTTTCAGTACCCATATTGTGCATAGCCGTTGAATATGTGTGTGTGTGTGTATGTGTGCACGTCTGTGTGTGCCCTGTGGTGCTTCTAATCATGAAACACACTGACAACCCAATTTTACTGACATCAGCAAAACGGTGTCTTTGAAAATGTTGTTTTCCCACCAAATCCATTTCACACTGCTGTACATGGGATGTGTGCCAACTCTGTGTTAGCTGTAGAACGTTACAACATAGAAGAGGTATTCCTCTTCAAATCACTGAATGGTTGTTTGCCATGGAAACTAGCATCGGTGGATTGCATGAGACTCACAGAGGTATGGTGTTAATGGAACTGTACTTTGCTGAAAATTTTAGACTTTTTGAGTCTTGATTCAGCAAATGATGCAGTTTTTACAGTATCATTATCAAACCCTCCATTGCACTGGCATTCAAAGTGGGGTCTGGAGGAAACCAGGGGTCTTCCAGGGTCTTCAGCAAAATGAGGACTAGTTTGCTTGTGAACTGCTTGTATGCTTGATACCTCTCACAAGCATACAACACAAATTCAGCAGCATTGATCTGACCTTTTAATAATTTTATTAATTATGAATAAAGCTTTTTTGTCATTTTATTTGTCATTCTATTTTGCTGTACTTCATCTGATAGCCTAACTTTCTTTCTTTCTTTTTTCTTTGTTGTAATTTTGTAGTATTTGTTTTGCTATTGTTTCCATAATTTTCTTGTATTGTGTTTCCTTTTTTGCCAATAGTTTTTACTAAATCATGGGACCTTTTTTTGTTATTTTCCTAATGACATTTTTTCCCCTGTTTTTGAAAGAAATCAAGTGAGTTTTACTATTTACTATTTGACAGGTATGACACCTAGGCAAACAGAGTATACACACGCACATCCATTTCCAGGTAACAAGTCCAAGGAGAGGATGACTCATGGTGTTGCACAGAAAGATTCACAACACTGTATGCACTCTCGTTGTATTCTTTTATTAATTACATAGAGAATAAAAATATAACGTTTTTGAGCCATGACAGAATCTTCGTTGGGCAATCTTTGGGGAGCATGACACCTAGACAGTTCCATAATTAACACAAATTAAAATATCTTGGACTGAGTCCCCAGGATAAAATCACTTCAAGTGGGGGTCCGTGGTGTAATGAGAGTCAATTTTGGGGTCCAGAACATGAAACAGTTTGAAAAACCCTGCTCTAGTGTACCAAAAGAGATTGGCATGGTCTAACAGGTAACGCCCACTCTAACCATTCTGATTCTATGGTGGTAGCATTTTTGAAGGGTATACCACCCCCCTCAAAAGTGTCCTGTCCCCCTCTGCTGCATTACCGCACAGCAGAACCCATGGGGGCGTGACAAATGGAACATTGTCACACATTATTTTTCTTTGTTTACTGTGAGAGTTCTGGACACTTACGCTGCGGCAGGGCCCTTTAAAGGACCCTTCCCTTCAATTATCTGTTGTGCATTAGGCTCGCATGAGCTCACCCCAGTTATGTCATGTGTACACTGGTCAGATTGTAAAATCCATGGCAAGCATGGCACCATGTTTTTTTCCCCATGACTCTGCCTTTAGTGGTTGATGAGCAAGTCATGAGCTTATGTAAGCTCCTTTGTTATGGAGTGCAAAGATGTATGTTTTTTGGGACGCCTTTATTTTTAAAAAAATAAAAATAACAAAATGCGCATAACAGAAAAAAACTGCTTGTAAATGTTACGGAAACACATTGTATTAAGGTTTTGTTTGTTGGCTTTTAACCACTACTGCTCACATTTGCATGAAAGGCAAACTCCACTTGCAAACCTAATGGAGCTTGTCACTAGTTTCTGTTATTCAGTTCAATACTGTCGTTTGGAAACCCCTTTTTTTAATCTCACTTGCCAACATTGGTAATGATCTTCTCTTTTCTGCATGTTATGTTTTTGTTTTTTTTTCTTTCATCCAGATTCCGGTATTATCAGAACGTATGCACTGTTAGCTATTCCTCTGTGTGGTGGGACTGGCCACGATGGGAGAGAGAGATCGACTGGATGGCACTCAATGGCATAAATCTGCCTTTGGCCTTCACTGGCCAAGAGTTCCTTTGGCAAGAGGTAAAAGCAAACCAGCATGGCTGTTGTTGCTGTGAATATGAACCACCTCCTTTAAGGAAGAATCCAGCCTAAAAGACTTTGGTGTCAGGATCTCAGAGTCCAAGAGCAAGGGCGTCTTTCTAAACTGACCATTCAGTTGCACAATCATATATTGAGAAATCCATTAGAATGAAGGATGAAGCGATACTGATGCCTAGCTTGATATACGCAGCAGCATGTAAACTTCAAATCAACATCTACCTTCAGGTTTACCGCACTCTTGGTTTGAACCAGTCGGAGATTGAGGAGTTCTTCTCTGGCCCTGCTTTTCTTGCCTGGAACCGCATGGGAAACATGGTCAAGTTTGGCGGACCTCTACCACAGTCCTGGCATGCAAAGCAGCTCTACCTTCAGGTACTGGCAGTTCCTTGTTTGTCATGCAAGTTAATGTTAAAAAGCAATGGACATACAAGAGAGAGCAAATTCAGATATCAAGACAATTATTTGTCTTACTAGTGAAGTTCTTGGCCTTCTTTAAAACCTTTACAAAAATAGTTACATCTTTAAGGTGGTAAAATAGTCTCTGTGTATGTAATAGTTGCTGTCTTTGCAGTTTAAAATCCTGGCACGAATGAGATCCTTTGGCATGATTCCTGTCTTGCCAGCCTTCTCCGGGAATATTCCCAAGGGAATACTCAGGTGAATCCAACCACTCCCTGGATATTGTTACCTGTCCCTTATGATCGTTAGAATTTTACTATTTTACATCTTTCTACTTTATACAGACAGCTATGCATGTGATTATATACAAGCCATCATCTTGAAACATCGATTCATTCAAACAGAACATTCTACTGAAATGCAAGAAGCTTATAGGAATTTTGGCACCACAAAACAGAGACTCTGTCCAACTATTCCCAGTAAAGTAAGTTAAATTAGATGTGTTTCCATTTCAGGATGGAACTACTAACTACAACCACGTTACACAGTGATAAATTCAGACAACCATGCAGGACACAGTATGCAAGTCATTAGTTCAACCTGTTGCATCATGGAAGTTTTCTTTGCTTTTCAGGTTGTATCCAAAAGCGAATGTGACGAGACTGGGGCCTTGGTCTCATTTCAACTGCAGCTACTCATGCTCCTACATCTTAGACCCCCGTGACCCTCTTTTCCTTCGGATCGGTTCCCTCTTTCTGTCCCAGGTGGTGAAGCAGTTCGGGACAGATCACATCTACAATACAGACACCTTTAATGAGATGATCCCTCCGTCCTCTGACCCCACCTATCTGTCTGCACTTAGTCGCTCTGTGTTTGCCTCCATGACCGCAGGTGAGAAGTTCTGGGTGACCATGCAGTTAATTCAGTTAGTTAGCATTTCAAATTCTAAACTAAATGTGGTAGTGGCTGTAATTTCTTTGAACATTGACAACATAGCAGATATTTTGAGTTACAAGTACATTAATTGCCCCAGTTTCATAACATGGGTGCCCCCCCCATTTTTCCGTCAGTGTTCAAGAACTGTCTGTTTCTTCTCCCTCATCTTTCTCCCCAGTTGACCCTCAGACAATTTGGCTTATGCAAGGCTGGCTGTTCTTTAGTGCTGCAACATTCTGGAGACCAGCCCAGATTAAAGCCCTTCTGCATGGAGTGCCCCTTGGCCGTATGATTGTGCTGGACTTGTTTGCAGAGACCGAGCCAATTTTCTCCTACACTGAATCCTTCTATGGACAGCCCTTCATCTGGTGTATGCTCCACAACTTTGGTGGCAACAGTGGTTTCTTTGGCACAGTGGAGAGCATCAATTCAGGGCCATTCAAAGCCCTGAAATTCCCCAACTCTACAATGGTAGGCGTAGGCATGACGCCTGAGGGTATTGAGCAGAATCCTGTTGTGTATGAATTGATGAGCGAACTGGCTTGGCGCAAAGAGCCGGTCAATTTGGCAAAGTGGGTGTCGCTGTATGCCATGCGGCGCTATGGCAGTACGCATGAGAACTTGCCTGCTGCATGGAGGCTTCTGTTCGCAAGTGTCTACAACTGCACTGTGTCGCATTACCGAAACCACAACCACAGCCCGCTGGTGCGCCGGCCTTCCCTTCACATGAATACTGACCTTTGGTATGACCCAGCTGCCTTGTACAAGGCATGGAAACTATTTATTGATGTGGCCCCATCTCTGATGTCTAAGGAGACGTTCCGATGTGATGTTGTGGATGTGACACGACAGGTCTTACAAGAGCTTACATCAGCGTTTTACCTTGATATCTTAAAGGCCTTTCATAGCCAAAAAATGCCAGATCTACTAACTGCAGGCGGTGTTCTGGTTTATGACCTTTTACCTGAGCTCAACCGTTTGTTGTCTAGTGACCGTAACTTTCTTCTTGGCACATGGCTGGAGCGGGCACGATCCTTAGGCCTAGATGAGAAGGAGAAACAGCTCTATGATGTGAATGCCAGAAACCAGATCACTTTATGGGGTCCTAGTGGTGAGATCCTGGACTATGCCAACAAACAATGGGGAGGCCTGATGGAAGACTACTATGCCCAGCGCTGGGGCCTGTTTGTCAATACCTTGGTGGAGTGCCTGGACCGTGGACAACCTTTTAAGCAGGATGCCTTCAACCAGGCCGTCTTTCAGATAGAAAAGGGCTTTGTTTACAATGGCAGAAAGTACCCGACCAAACCTCAGGGAGACACTTTTGAAATTGCCCACAGGATCTTCCTGAAGTACTACCCACAAGCCTTGAAGAGACTATAGTTAGTGGAAATTCCTTTTGTGGAGAGACTCAGCTCACAGCAAGAAGAATGTCTCCCTCTGCCTCATTTGTTCAATGCCCATCCCAAAACATTTTGCAGTAGAAAACAGTGACAACCTAAATTCACAGGGAAAAAAATCTGGTTTTGCATACATAGCAAAATCAGTTGTGGATATTTTGCATAATCCAGAGAAAAAGTTAAATTTGCAGTTATCAAATAGTCAGTCTACACGAAAGAGAGGGGAAATTAGGAGATGAAGACATGTTAACAGTTTATTGTAGATGACTATATGAAGCTGATCCATACTGTAGTGAAGTTATGAACCAGTTTGTTCTTTGGCTTTTCATGCCATGTGTGTGCACATGATTTTACTGTTTTTGGGATCAATCTTGAATTAACGGTTCCACACTATGGAACCATAGATAGCAACAGGGCATCAAAAGGTGTTGCATTTTAGCATCAAAGGAACTTGTATTCATTAATGACACTGCATTATTTAAACTCATGGGATGATGGAAACATTCCTATTGATAGGATATTAAGTTAAAATCTTGTGCCTTATTTTATACTACAGAGACTTTGGGCTGTCTTCTTAGGTGTTGCCTAAAGTAGCATCAGTACGAGTAGGCTATATGTAGTTACCAAATACGAATGGGATGGGGGATCTTCATCATGAAAACGAACCATATTACACAATCTGTTAATTATATTTGCAGCATTTGTTTAATGCTGAGTAACCGTTCTGATAAATTGGTTTACAGTGTGCCTCAGCATACTACTTTATATCCCATGATATCCCTTCAGGATTTTTTTTATTATATAATATATTTTTATATGACAAGCTTGGATATAAATTTGCAATATCCCTCACACACATAGGTTTATGAAAAATTTTAATGAAAATCACATTTACTTATTAAGAATACTAATATGTAGATGATGTGTTTTTATATTTTTCTTGTTTTCCACCCTTGGATGTGTTGATCTTATTTACTCATACATACATCACTCAGACATAAATCATTTCATACATTTTGGGAGCTTGGGTCTTTTAGCAGACACTACATTAGCACAGCTCAAAAACAGCCCGTGCCAATAAAGTTTCAGTGTAGCAGAAAGGAACAAATTCTAAACTCAGAACTTAGAGTTCTGTGTTTGCTCCATGTTTGGTCTGTACAGACCAGTATTGGTTCTTACCATTTTTTTATACAATATGCAGTGCATACAAATGTATCAAGATGACCCATAAAATGTAATGGGATTTTTCTTTGCGCTATTAAATATTCCTTTGTCATGTATTCTTGGCAACCTTATGCCCACTTTTCTTCTGTCATGTCCAAGACAGGTCTAAAGCATTCCATCTGACCTGTATCTGAAGATATTGCAATATCAGGTATGGTATCTACTAACAACATAGTTGTGAAGTTAACAATAAGGTCCTGTTGGCTGAAACTCACTGCCTGACCAAAAATAAATAAATAACACAATGCAAGATGCACCTCAGTCACTGGGAATACATTTTATTTGTAATAATTCATCTGCCAAATATACAGCTTGTTATTGAATCTTCTACATATTGTACAATTTATAATATATGTAATGTACAAAAAGTAATTAGTAAAATTCCATTCTGTGTGTGAGACCTACTCTCTAGAAATGAGGAGTTACAATAATGCAGGATGTGTTGTTGAACACCATTGGGGACAACACTGTTAACACATCTTTAGTGTCATCAGCAGACATATCATACTTATCACCCTGTAATTCCTGCAAGGGCAAAAATCACTCTGTTTGAGGACTTTTGGTCCAAAATTATCTATTTAATAACATCACTGTTGGAAATCATCTCCTGACCCTACACTCAAAACAATAAAAAGTGTCAAATTAAAAGACATGACAGTAAAAGTAGAACTGAGTCCATGGTAGACAAAATAATACTTTCTACAGACTTTCAACATTTTAGAGATGCAGGATGAAATATTTTGGGGCAAACATTTTTCTTTCCTTAGATGACACTATCATTTTAGAAATGAATAGTCAGGTCATATTTTCACTAAGATTTCCAATATTTGATTTACTGGTGGCAAAGTTGACATTTTTGCAGTGTGTCCATCCTTAAATACAAAGTCTGCAAAGATGAAAAAGCATGAAATGTCAACAAAACAACACTGAAAAACTTCAACCAAATGTAGATAGTAGTTTTAATTTGACAAACCTTCTTTTTCCCAAAGCAGTGCTGCTCTGGAGGCAGAAGTAATCTCATTGGCAGATTTAAATGTGATTGGGTGGAGCAAAGTCTTATTTAAGTCATATTAGACTAAAGCCTGTTCAAGTAACAACTAGGGAGGAGGCATTTAAAGCAAAATGGAATTTTGATAGTGTTGAGTTGTTTAGTTACCTGGACCTGTTATGAGTCCACATGGTGGTGAAATATTATTAGTTGCTCCATGCTCCTCTGGGCTGCTAATCCACAATACTGGATTGGTGTCTTTCCCTTCACCTCCATCGTGCTCTAAAACTGGTCCCAACATAACACTCTGCACATATATGAATGCGAACAAAGCAGATTATGCCAATATAAAAAGTAACAAGTCACAGTGACAATTTGACAAAATTAAATGTCTCTTTTCTTGTTATTTTCCTGTTTGAAATGGAAAGTCGATCCGGTAGAAAGCATCTGCAGAAAAATTCTGCCTCATATCCTTGTGCCAGGAAGTGACCTCACAGCACTCACAAATCATTGTAATTACACTAAAGAAAGGGTACTGGGTCTTGTTTATGTTGGCATAATCCACTTTCTTCACGAGTTTCTGTGCTAAAATTGTTATTATGGCTCATGTTGCATTTTGCCGTGCTACAGAAGTGAATGGAGAGACAGAAATACAGTACTGTGAATTAGCAGCCCAGGGAAGCATAAGGATATTTCACCACTATGTGGACTCATGACAGGTCCAGGTAACTACAGAACTCAAAGTCAACTTAGCCATACTAGCCTATAGCTGTAAGCTAATTAGCTGGCCTTCTGACCTTCCAAGATCATGAATGGCATAGTTTAATGAATTAAATAAAAAAAAAAAAAATAAGGTTTTCTTTGCCATGCAAGTTTGCCAGTTAGCTAACTTCTGCTCTGAAAAATGGTTTTCACAGCTCCACCCATTGAGATTTAACTCAACCAATGAGATTATTTTACGAAAAATATTTGTGTCAATAAAACTCCATTCTGTGCCACATTCCACAACAATGGGAAAAATGAACATAAATCAAACAGTATGACTGGCAGTCATCAACAGCTTAAAGTTGCTCAGCTTTGATTTCCTGTTTTTTGGGGTGGTTAAAAAAAAAAAAAAAAAAAAAAAACCCTT
>OMLB01017725.1:15340-27344 GCA_900302555.1 Myripristis jacobus
AGACCTTCGGGAGTCACAAACCAGTTATGATTAATCTGCTTGAAAATATTAACTACCCAACATGGACCAAAACACTGCCCCACATATGAATACATGCCAGTGTGTTTATCATGAATCCAGACAAGCCCCACTGAGATGTTAAGCTTCAAATAAAAGTCATTAACAGGAAAAAAGAGAGAAGAGTTCACTGGGGCTTCTGTCCTTAGCTATGAGATCAACAAACCAAACTGAGTTCCATCTATGCAGAGAGTTTTCCATGAGTACGCAGATTTTAGAACAAGTTGGACAGACACCCTCTCTCTCTCTCAAAAAAGTGTCAATTCCAGCAAACAACCAATTCATTCATCCAACAATTTGATTAATATATTTATTGTTGAAAAAATAATGAATATAAGGTTTGTAAAAGCAGAGGAGTTTTGAAAATGAGATCTTCCCCTTATTTACACTGATATTCTGTGTTCTGCTTTAGGCTCATTTGTCAAATATATTAAATCCAGTCTACTGAAATGAATATGCAGTTCAAAAGCCACAATGAGAAACTGAATCGCTTTGCTTCCAACACAGAGTCAAATAAGAGCTGACCAGGGCCGATCAATAAATAAATCAAATACTCTTACAGAAATTCAACTGGTGCAGTCACAACCACCAAGCTTCAAAAAGAGGTATCTGATTTCCAACCAGCAGCCAAACACCGACACGCCACACTGCCCTCCAGGAAAGAGTGCATTATGTTCAGCTCTTCCAACCACATTAATGCCATTTATTTCAGCAATTCCTGACTGTGGCTTTTCACCTGAATTTTTCAGACAGGCATTACACGAAGACACTTGTGTGGATAAAAGAGCAAGTTCTTACCCAGAAGAAAAATGCAAAGAGATTTCCAAGCCACTCAGAATCAAGGGTGAATATACAACATGGATAAAACATGTCTATGCCAAACTAATGCTTTTTTCAAGCACCAGTCTTGCTCAAGTACATTCCTAGATTGCGACTTTACTTTTATACATATTGTGTACTTGCTCATGTTATGCTGCATTCACATGCCATGGGAAAGGCAGTGGATGGGATTTTCCAATGTTCAGCTTAGTTTTCAGCAAGTAAATGCTATTTGGAAAGTGTGTGCTTGGTGACGGGCCTTGACTTCTTTGAGTCAGGTGTGGGAAATGATATATTCCTTTTAAATGAAATGAAAAAGTTTTTCAGGGTAAGCACCATTTTATGCTTGGTATTTTAATGTTTAAGAGCATAAAACAAGAATGAGCAAATCGTTGATCTGTTAAGCAGTTCAGACTGTTACTCCCATATAACATGAAAGCAGCATCACACCCCCAGCTGAGTTAAATCGAATGCTGAAACAAGCTGGAGCCATGGCTTTAACTGAAAGCAAGGGATTCTGATTGGCTGTTTCCTGCATTTTTCTTCTCGGTCTACGTTAAAAGAAAGCAAACCGTTGGTTAGTTAGTTATTGTTCACAGCAAATGGAAATAAAACAGATGTTACATATCGGCTATTCCATTAGTCTTCAGTGCATAACAGACCAATAAAAATGAAAGAAGAACGAAAACAATATAGAAAAATCGTGTTTATGTCCTGGCTTTGCTAAATGTAAAGGTAACTACCTTTCTGGCCATGTGAAAAGCTATGAGGATGGGTTTCGTTTAACCAAGAAAACTGCGTTGTAAACAAATGTGTAGAGCACTATGTAGAACAACCTACAGCCAAACACAGGTACACGTTGTCTTGTCTGTCCAATGTCATCCTCCACTGCTATTTTTTGTTTTGCATCCTAATCATAACTGGTGAAACAGCAGAAAAGCCACACGAGGGATGCACCGATACCACCGATATTGTCCTATCAGTCCAAATCAGATCTGGTCCAGGCAGTGTCATCCACCACTAATATGATGCAATGCTGTTTGACTGTTTTGATGAACACTAGTCTAGCTGCTACCTTGTGTGATATTTTGATCAGCATTCACACAAGAATACATGAATGTTTTTATTCTTATTTTTCCTGGATTCAAGCACTTTGCAGTTTCTCGGTTATAAAAATAGTCAAATTGAAACATGCTGAATACTGGCACAAAATATCAGCTATTATCGGCTTCCATCCAAAATATCTGTCCCGGCTTCCAAAAATCCCATGTGAGTTGAACCCTACCATCAACTCGACATACATGAGATTCAGTGTTCTACAGTTTATGTGCAAAAGACTGCCAATGACATATTTCGCGTGGCTTTCGGTGCCAGATTTTGTCTTACAACAATTCGGTGATTCTCAAACACTCTAAGCCCGGTAATGATGCCATATCAGTTTCCAGTATGTGTAACGGTGCATCCATACATTATACATGATGACATGTTGATGCAGAGCTGAGCAGCGATACCCAGCTCTTGGGATGGGGACTGAAAATTGCTACCAACTCTTCCCTGATTGTCCCACAATATCAGGACCACCTCCCTGATAAGGATGCCATGCTTCAAAATCCCTCTGACTTCTCTCCCCCGCTCCAGCCGGATCAAACTATCTGATAAACATGGATTTAAAGGTGCATTAAGTGCAACCTTTACCATCCTGTAGTTAATCAAAAGCAATAAGACGATTACTTGGTTTACTCTTCTCATTAGTGAAAATGTGACCGCTATTACTATTTGCCACATTCATGTTCTCATTGGATTCATGGGATGGTTCAGGAGCCCCTGCTTCCAGATTTACAAAAAAAAAAAAAAACAATGTTACATCTCAAACCCTGGTCCACCCGGCTTGACTGTGTAACATGCTAGGATGTTCCTGTGCACCTCCTGAAACTGGAACAGCCAATAAAACTGACTCCAAATGAACGGAACATTCTTGTTTAAGGAGTTTGAGGGGGAATGCAAGTCAGCGTTGTAATTCCCTCTGGTCACCCATAGAGGTCAGTAGAGGCTACAGATTACTTAATGCCCATTTAAAAAGATGGAATCAGTACAGAATTATAGCTTTGACCTGAAATCGCTTGAATCCTGGCCAGTTCATTGTGTACAAAGAGCAGGTGGTCCTAATATTGTGAACATTCAGTGCGTGTGGATAGCACTGTGGGAAACATGCTGTTGGCAAAAGTGCCCACCTACTCTGAATCAAAATGTTAACTTCATGGCATAGTTCTCTGATCACCTGTGCTGTTAGAATGATTCTACTGTCAAATGCATCACTGTCTGCAATTTGATCAACCAAGCAATCAATCGTTAAATGAATTACATCAAGAATGCCCTGTATAAAAATGCACAATATGGTTTTTCTTAGTAAGCAATGATACAACCAGTCAAAAAAACAAAACAAACAAACAAAAAAAACACAAGGTGGAGTTTCAAATGAGTGTAGATTCATAAAGCTGCCAGAATGAGCGATACCTTAAAAAAAAAAAAAAATCAGTATTCAAAACATGTACAACACGGACGACAACAGAAATAAGGCAGTGATTAAAAAATAGGGCAAAAAAATAATTTCTTCTCTAATTCTTGTAAACATCTTTGAAAAGTCCCCTACGCTGACCCCTTGATTATTCCAAATACGTAGCAAATTATCAAGTTTATTAACAAGAGACAATGTTAGAGAAAATAATATATTCTAATAGTTTGTAGTCTCTTTTGGTTCAGATTAGATGAAAATCATGATACAACTAATCTTGTGCATTTACCCTTTGCAAAAGATCAGGATTTCATATTGTCCAATATATCCATATATTACAAGCTACATAAACTGAAGAGGCATGTGCATATTACTTGTTAAAATAAAAAAAAGAGAAGAACAAAGAAAAAACACTTAAGTTCATGGCTAACTGAGAGTTCAAAGACCACAAATTAATAGCAGGTACAATGTTAGTGAGGAGAGCAGGGCGGGTTCATGGAAACCTGTACAAGATGGGCAGGACGCTTTGGGACAAGCTGAAGACCAATCAGTGCCAGAGACATGACAGCTTAGGCAAAGTCAAGTGAAACACATTTCACACCAGCTAACAGGGGGGACATTGCCAAAGGTTAGACTTTTCTTTGACAGCTACTTACAAACTTCAAATCAGTCACCTGCAGGTCAAGCAAGAAATAGTATTTCTGTCCTGGCCTATGTTTAAAAAAAAAAAAAAAAAAAGGTTGAGTGAAAATTTCAAAAAGCATTTCATTTGTTGTCATGCCACTGGAAAATAGGATTAGACTAATGTTTTGAGCTGATCCTGGCCATTCAGCAGAGCAGCTGCTGGAAGTGAGGATCCTGTTCTCAGCAGCTACATGGATGTCAGTCTATAAAAGCTGTGATGAAACATCTGTTTCCGAGTTTCATTAGTCTGGTTTTCTAGGGAGAGTTCTAGTGTCCTGTTTCAGAGGCTCTGTCACCATGACAAGATCAGGATTCTGGGGGAAACACTGAGCACTTGTCTAGTATATATATTTTTGACATGAAACCTGTCAAATTTAGGTATAGATTAGATTTGCAGCTTCCATACCAATATATCAGTTTAAGAAAACATTGGTCTAACCCTACTGAACAACTAAAAAAATGCATATTGCAACAGGTGACGGTTAACAAGTTGCAAACAGATTGTTGAAAAGGTCTCCAGCTGTACCTAGTGTATGCAACATTTGTATAAATTTCCTCTTTCCCTATAATAACCATTATTTTGGCATATCTGCTAATCTGGCCCAAGCAAAAGAAAAAAAAAACATTCAGCAAAACTACAGACAACTCTCAGAAGTTTCAATCAAGGCTTGTCTGTCCCATCTCTCCCTCTCTTTAGCATTCTCTTGCCTTTGTTAGTCCACTGGCATCAAAGCAGTGCACTTGTTTTTGTTTTTTTTTTTACAATATTACAATCCTGACAGTCATATTACATGTGACACTGACACAATCACATCATGTCGTGTCATGTGACATATCGCTCCTGTCGGGTGAAAACCTAAACAAACCCTGTCCAAATGGTAAGCGTCACAGAATTTGGGAAAATATGGTAGATTTCCCTATAGATGCCTGCCAAACTAATTAATTATATTCTAATATCATTAAATAAGAACTAATGGTTCTATTGATGCTAAAGTGATGGCACTTACTCAATCAAACCTTTTAAGTAAAAAAAGGGGGGACTAAAGGTTTTCGCTTGACAACAGCAATATAATCTCATCCCTAAAACAAGGGCAGAAAGAGGGCTGACACCGATCCAAATAATCTGAAATCAAACATCCATCACAAAATACAGCAAAGAGCACAGGGTTCTGAAAGGGCAGGCAATTTGGCAGCCAAAAATGTACATCAACAATTACACAGCCATGTTAAAATACAACTGCTAACGTTAAGAGGTCAATAAAACGATTCCATAAAGGTCCAAATTTATGAGATTAGGGCAGTAAAAGCATAAACATAGAGTAAAACCGTATAAAACAACAGTTTAGAACCATGAACACCCAGACAGAATGAGGATCATCTTGTTGAGAGAGAAGAATAATCATAGTAATATTAATAACTAAGTATTTTTGATTACAGTAAATTTACCTGAGTTAGATACCTGGAGACAGCGGTTGAAAACACTAAATAAACAAAATATTAAGAGAGTTATGCCAGAACGGCCCACATAAAATCAGACATTCTCCAGCGACTCGGTTTGCCAGATGCTCAGTACATTAACAGCCACTCAAGATGCCATCTCAAAGCCAACCATCCTGGTGGGACCCATTAAACAAACTACCGGTGAGATGTGGGTTTACAACCCTGGTTTGCTTGTGAAGGAGCAGCGTGAACTTAACTGAACCAGATGCCAAAATAATAAAGTCAACTTTTCACCAATGGTTCAGACCCAAGAAAAGTAAATGTAGTAGCAGGGTGGCCTGATGGGAAGAGACTTCATGCCTTAGCCAGAACATCATGGGTTCAACACCCTCCCTTGAACAAGACACTGAACCCCCTCTCCCACCACCACCATTTTAAATCACTCTAAATGAGAGCAGATGCCTCGTTTGTGAATGCATAAAGTGATTAACAGGAGCAGTGCTATAAATAAATGTTAAGTTAAATTGTGTCATCGCTAACAACTAATTGTTTGAAATGGTTTTCTAGACCAACTAAGCCCTTCCCTGATCTGATGAGAACATTACATCTAATCCTAGCCAAAATAAAAAAAAAAAAAAAAGCTGTGTTCTGTTGAATGAAAAGGTGGATTTTTTTCCTTTCAAGCAGGAAAGGTGGCTACACCAGCATGACTACTTGATGATTTGTTGAAAAGTACTCAGGACCTAATCTCATTGCCCAGTGGCATTCTGTTTCTGTTAGGGCTACACCAATATAGGGCTGATACTGTCCTTTTGTTAAAGAGGTTGATCTATATGATAGATATGACGCAATTTGACTGATTTCATATTTATCATAGAACTGATCAATATTACACTGGCTGTGGGTATTAACACTGAATATCAGCAAAAAATCTTGGTGGCTATGGGCAGCTTCATTCCAAAAACTCCTATTGGTCTAACTTTATTTTCAGTTTAACGTCTTTTGAATGAGCTAAAGTGAAAGTAAAGTAAAAATCTTTGTGGCTGGCTGAGCATCAGCAAACCAAAGTGTTGAAGCCATGTCCTGTTTATATGTGAGGTCGTAATGCCTTCATGGATATGATTAGTGCATATAGTGCTGCAGATCACAAGGAAAAGAAGAGCGGTCTGCTCTTATTACCTCCACCCTGGTTATAAACAAAAGGACACATACACACACACAAATACACACGCGCACACAACCGACACCATCAAACTCATAGGGGAGATGACAATAATGATGATGCCATGGTTAATTTGTTACACTTTTCACTTCTTTGATTCCTCCCTCTCTCTTCTGAGGGCTTTTTATTTTGAGACGAATTAAAGCAAAACTGCCCTGTGTTTTTCAAAAAGAAAGGAGTGTTTGATGGGAGGAGACAGCGGTTTAGCTTTAGGGTTGGCAGCAGCTGGCAGAGAGAGGAGGAGAGGAGGTAAGGAGCACATAGTGGGATTCAGGGAGGGAGGGTTGGCTTGTATTTGAAAGATCTAGGAGGCGTCGTGGAGTATCTGCTCCAGCACTGTCAGCAGGTGTCTGAGGCCGTAGATGTAGCCGTGGTCGAGGCTTTCGCTCTGGAAAACATGGGCAAAGTCGATCATCCTGACCTCCACCTCTCCATCTCCTTCTCCGTTCCCTCCTGCATCCCTTGCGTCGCTCCTCCGTCCTTCCCCCTCCTCCACCTCCTCCTTTCCTCTCCTCCCGCCGTCATCCTCCCTGCCTCCGTCCTCCTCCTCCCCTTCCAGTTGTGACTTGATTCCGTTTCCATTCGGTTGCTGTTGAAGTCGCGTCTCGCTCACCGCTTTCCACGACGAGTTGTCCTCCTCGTTCAGCGCTGCGATGTCATCGCAAATCACTGGACTCGTTGTGACGTCACTGGCGCCGTCATTGCCGTGGAGATGCTCCTGGGCACAGTGATGGTGATGACCGCCCTTCCTGTGGTTGGCGTACATGGTAGCCAGGCTGTAGTCCCAGGGTGCCGCGACTCGGATGTTGTTGTTGTTGTACTCCGCCACTTGCTCGTCCTGCCCTGCCCCTTCCCGCATTCCTTTCCCCTCCCCTCCCCCGCCGGCATCCACGCTGCCCGCTGATGACAAGACGGCAGCTTTGCCCACAGTTGGGCTGATGGACAGGGTGCTGAGAAGAGAAGAGGGGGAGGAGGAGGCAGAGGAAGAGGAAGAGGAGGGAAGGCCCTCGTACACAAAGAGCAAAGAGCTGGCATAGAAGACAAGCTGGCGCTGGGATTCGAACCAGCGGAGGATGTGCTGCACCCGCTGCATGCTGGCTGACACTGCATCCTTCCTCAGACCAACACCGTTGTGGAAGAATTTAGACAAACCTGGAGGAGAGCAGAGGAGACATGGAAGTGGATGAGCAGTTATGGTGAAGAAAGGGCATGTCATCATAACCATTTAGTTATTAGAATGAAAGCAGAACATACAGTGCTGTATATATTAATTTACACTTTCATAAGCACACACATACCATCTTTAATCGTGCCCTTCACCAGTCCCCTCCCATAGTGCTGGTCATAGGATTCAAAATTGTCACTGCACACATTATAAACCTGAAACACAGTAAAACATCACTTTTAGTGTTTGCGTGTGTGTGTGTATGTAGGCCCTCTTATGTAGTAATGATTAACAGTTTCATATCTGTCTCAACACAACTGCATGAAACAACACATTCATGTCATTACTTCCTATATTTACTTACTTCTCATATTTGTTTGTGTGTGGTTTATGATTTCGCCACTTCATTGCAAAAGGGCACCTCTGAAGTGAAACACAACCTCTAATTTAACAAAACTGAGGTGAGGTCAACAGTAGAATAAGTTTCAACTTGTAGATCACCAACATAAACAACCAGTGAGAGGGAGGTCAGGGGTCAGAGGTCACAGCGCCGTGACAACAGATGTCAAAATATTTCTTTAACTCTGGAATGACCATAGAGGGTGGAGAAGTGTTGCAGGTCTCTGCTCCTCTCTGTGTAGTAGACTGTGTGCAACACTGTCTCCCCCTTCTGGTGAAACTCCAATTGCTGCAGTTATACATGCCTCCAGACAAACATAGAAGAATCAAGTTACAAAAAAAACAAAAAAAACCTGACCTCATTCAGTGAGATAAATCTACAGATCTTGGCTTCTTTAGATCTGCTTCATATATGGAATTATGTGAGTGGACAATTAAAGATGCATTAAAAAGATCAGAGTTGGGTGGTAGCGAGCAATATCACTGCCAGACAAACAGCATAAAAAAGTCATTTTTAATTCATAGTAAATGACATTAGTTATCAATCATTAAAAAGTTGCTAGGTTTGTCGTGACAAAATCTAAAGTTTAGAGCAGTGTAATCATTACTGCTTCCAGAAAAGCAATACATAAAGAACACTATCACTTTTACAATGAGCAACAATATGTTTCATTTTGAGCCATAACGGCTTATTATTTTTGTCTCCCCCTTTCTGCCTCCTCTGCTTGTGTTTGTTGAGTTTGACATGTTTCATGCGTGGTAACCTTTTTGTGTGTGTTGGGGCTGTGGTATGTTCAAGACAACTGGGAAATGTTCCACTTGGCTTTTTTTTTCCCCCGCCTATGGACAACAGGAAGAACGCTGTGACTGTTTTACAGCTTTCAGAGCAGGAAAAAACTTTGGAGGAGCTCTTGCAGAAACATACAAAGAGAAGGAAAAAAGTTCTGAGTGTTTATTTTCAATCATGTAGATCTATATATTTCTGATATGCAAAAAGATTAGATCTAAGATCAGTTAAGATTTAAAAGCATGTTTTTTTTTCTTACCATCCACTACAGGAACAACTATATTCATGTACACTTATGAATTTCACAGCGCTACATGTGAAAAAACAGGGCAAAAAATAGGACTGCAGTATTAATTTTACTGCTATGTATCCTGATGTCCCAACTTTGCAATATTGGGGGCTTTATCATTTCCTATCCTACAAAAAAAATGTACAGATAATTCTTATTACAGCACTGTCAGATCTCTATCCTATTTATGATTTTTGGATCAGGAATATTTTCACTGTCACTGTTTTTTTTTTTTTTTTTAATCTTTTCCTTTCTATCTCTCAGTGACTCTCTCCTCCCTGACTATCACCTCTCCATCAGGAACATCATTACCACTAATGAGTCTCCTCTCTCTCTAAACAAACATAACCGTGATAAGCGTGGAAGTTTTCCATGCCCAGTGCCAAACAGATACAGATGCCCAACAACCCCCCCCCAAATTAAAGCCAAGCTACAGCCACCTTGTTGTCCGTCTCTGTTAATGTCTCATCAAACTACAGTCTCCGCCTGGGTTTCTCCTTGTATGATTAGTGAACGTTTGTGCAAGAAACGTGAGTCAGTGCGAAACCTTTACCCCTTGATACTGCGGGAACGACATCCAACCCTGATGTTTTTAGATAAGGCTTTCGATTGCTGAAAATTTCCACTGGAACATCTCCACTGGAGCTGCAGTATAAATATCTGGACATCTCGTTTCTTTCTTTTGGCCAGTTATCCTCAACAATAAGAAAAATATACCACCAGATAGTTTAGAGCCTAATTTTCCTCTTGCTGGAAGAAAACTGCAGAACCAATACAGACAGAACCAATTCCAGAATTTGAATTTAAATAAGTAAAAGTTACTGAGCAGCCAAACCGAAGAGTGGATCATATCAGTCTGTAAACATCAGTCTATATATGACTGCCAATATACAAAGTCACATGAAACTGCTGGATATTTTTGAACAGATTTTGCTGATATGTTCTCTCCATGTAGGAAAAAATGCACTCTTGACTAAAGAATTCAGTAGTTTCCCTCCTGAATACATCTTAAATTTAATTTAGTGCCAAGCCATTTTTATTTCAAGACCAATATCGACCCGATGTTAATACCATTGTCAATATATCACTCTAAGCTCAAGCAAGACACCTGTGTTACATTCCTATACACTTCAAAGGAGAGGAACGTCTTCTACTCATCTTTTGCTGCAGTGGGGAAAATCTAACATCAGTTGCACAAGACTTCCTACAAACTCCACAGAGACACATGAGCACACGTCTGAGAAGTAAACTAATCCACAGGTAAACAGTTGGCTTATAATGGGTTTACAAAGGGTCGGGACATGCAGTCAGAAAACTGGCACCGACCAGCGACTGTCGTTTCCACAAAGCATGAAGTAAGACAAACACTATCAAGTCTTTTAGGACAATCCTTCATCACTCAGTGGGCTTGTTCTTACCGTATTTACAGGAGGGGTGTTAGACCTTCATTACTCATCTCTTCCAAGGAACATGTCAAGCTTCCCTGAATCACATCTCTTATCTACTTGCACATTTCCACCAGGGCTTCTCAATCATACATTATTCCAGGGACAGAAGGGCTGAGCTACAACCACGTCCCTCCATACTACTGGTTGCCTGTAATGTTTATAGTAGCGATGAAAGGATATGGTTTTTCAAGTCTGACACCAGCATCTAATACCTTCTCACCCACAACGGCTCATACCGAAGCACATATTTATCAGAACTGTAAAACAAATGCAGGAGCAGCTGGGAGACCTTCTAAGACGGGCCTGTCTTACAACAAATTTGAACTTTGATGGAGTTTGTTGTATTACTATCTGGATGTGAAGTCCACGTTGGTGAAAAATCTTCACTAGTTGTTTGGTGCTCCCCTGGGCTGCTAATCCACAATACTATATTTGTATATCCCCATTTACTTCCATAGTAAAACAGCTCGCAAAATAACACGTTTAGTGCATAAACTAATGTGAACAAGGTAGATTATGCCAGTATGAAAAACAGCTGTTTTTTTCATGCAATGAAATTTCAATTGCAATGATTCATGAAAGTACTATCAGGTCTTCTTTCTTCCTATACAGAGGTTTCCTGCAGACACTGTCTGCCGGATCTTTCCAATTTAAATGGGAAAATAACAAGAAAATAGTTGTTTAATTTACCAGGACATGTTTTTTAAGTTGGCCTATGTTGAACGTGTTTTGCCACACCATGGAAATGAACGGACAGAAATACAGTATTCCAGATTAGTTGCCCAGTGGAGCACTGAGAAACTAACTGACAATAAGACAAAAAGTGTTAAAAAAAAATACTGACACAGATTGTTCTACTCACTTTAAGAAAAAAATGCTCTGGGAAAAAAAGATCATCCATCTGGCATATTTTTTTTCATTTGAAGAAAAAATGCGGGATATTTGTACAGCATCCAGATTGAGACATAGTGAGACCATTTATTCTCCAGCTGCCACAGTGAGACAGGGCAGGAAACCCCAAAACAGGCCAGACAGTGCTCATGATGATGACGATGTCATGGTGACAGTGGTTGTATTGGAAACTGATGGAAGAGATGAAGAACTGTCACTTTAAAGTAGCTATTTCACCCTCTTCCTTTCTGCAAGATATGAAACTGTCATTTCCTAATGAGCTCAGTATGT
>OMLB01017725.1:27364-38487 GCA_900302555.1 Myripristis jacobus
TATTTTGTGTGTGTGTGTGTGTGTGTGTGTGTGTGTGTGTGTGTGTGTGTGTGTGTGTGTGTGTGTGTGTGTTCACCCACATGTGAGAATTAATTTATTTCCGGTTGAGCTCTGCAAAGAAGCTGATGATGTGATGATGGTAGATTTTAAATGTAATATCAAATGTTCCAATTCAAATTGTTCATCAGTACATAATGTGTTCACATGTGTATGAGCCTGGAACAGATGGAGTATTTCCTTCTACATGTAAACACTTGGTATAGAGGCTGGTATATAGGCTACTTAATGGATATTTCTCTCCCAAATGCTTTATAGGACCATGCATGAGTAGTGCTGTGATAGTTACAATGTTTTCATGTGACAAATGCTAAAGTAAAACTTGCAAGGTGGCAACTCAAATGTTTTTTTCAAAGCTTTTATGCCTAAAGGACCATATCAGTGATTCTGAATGTTTGAGCCATTTGCTACACTTTCCCCACATTTTACATGGCAACAAACCATTTTGCAAGTCATGCACGGGTACTAAAGATTTCACAACATATAATCAAAATCCCTACATTTTCAATTTGAAATTGAAACAGCCATGTTATAATGTTCTGCTTCTGTGCCTAACAAAGTCATCACCATTCATACACCACAGAACTGATAACTGGCTGTGTAAAGCAAATGTTACCCTGGGGTCTGTGTTCCAGCGGAGAGACCATTTCACTCTGCCCAATTTCAAGTCATCAAAACACATCTGTGCTGCTGCTTTTAGGAAAACTAATGTTGACAACTTTATTCTGGTGATGGAATACTGGTGTGAAGAAAGTTTGAAGTCTCTGAAAGCTCATTTTCATATCGTAGTGGAATGAATGAAAACCAACGACTGGATAAAAGGGAGGAAACATGACAGAGTTCTAAAATACGATCGCTTGCTTTGGGAAAAGATTTGCAGAAACGTGAAGTATATACATTTTGTAGATATTAGACTAAACATGCAAAATCCCTGGCGTGGTCCTTTAACTATTTTATTTTTCCTTTGGTCGGTCTACCACCCATAAGTCATGAAGCTCTCTCTCTCTCGTTTTATCTATTTCTATCTCTGTCTGATGTCAGCCAAGCAGCAGGAAAGTGTGTGTGTGAACTTAGCAGGGGTCAAACTAAGACCTGCACTTTAAAGGGTTGCTACACCCACATTAAAAACCTGCATTAATTCTTATGCAGTCCTTTGCTTGTTGTCTCATTCCATAATGAAGATGGCTGGCCAAAATGTCAACCTTCCTTTGCTTGCCTTTGCTTTTTTCCTCATTAAAACCTTATGTAAAATGGATTTTTGCTTATCTCTACTCTGACTGGTAAGTCATGGTGGAAACTGTATTAAAATACCTCGTAGGCAAGCAGCTCTGTCCTCATGATTCTACTGCTTAGTAGAAAAATTGCATTTTGTTATTATTATTTGGTTATTACAAATTTAAAGTTAGTGATATAGCAACAGTGAGCTGATATGCCTCAGCTCTTATATGTGGTTATTTTTGTGTTGGCCATTTTCAGTTAATCATCTTGTGACAGGACTGCAAGAGCAACAATTCCTCCATATAGAACTAAATTTCCCACTTACTTTCATGCCAAGGACCACAATAATTATCACCATTTGTATTTTCTATTACCTTCTGTGTTGTCTTATCTTCTACAGATTGCTGTTTTCCCAATACATCAAATACCCACAGAACAAAAACACAACAAATACTTTCTTTAGAAACTGCCCAAAAGCTGTTTTTTAACTATTGCTGCACTCACATCATGCTGGAAAGATAACAAGGAAAAACCTGCAGTCAAGTATAGGAAATGAGATAGTCATTTCAAATGCAACCAACAAAATAAACAGGTTTAATCAAAGAAGTCATCACAACAGTCAAATGCCATAGCAAGGCAACTACTGATTGGATTTTTTGGTTGTGGTTCATGCTGCAACGCTTTATTTGCTGTAATGTAGCATTAATGCCATAAGTGTGAAAATGTGGTGAACCGCACTCTCACTTACCCTCATGCCGAGTACCAGGAAGCCGATTTCCTCCATTAGCGGGTACTTTCTGATCTGCTGTTCCCGTTTCTCTTGCGAGGCGAACGGGTCATAGCTGCGCTGGCCCAGCTTGACATCCATGATGCACGGCTTGATGAAGCGACGAGTCACATCCTCCAGTTTCAGGTACTGGTCTGAGTCACACACAGAAATGCAAGTGTAAGGTGTAATCATGTAATAATGTGTGAGGTTCAAACAATACTCTATATAGATGGTATAGATGTCCGTGTGTAGGTGTAAATGCCTAAAGATAGTGTGTAAATACATATTAGATATTAGAATTCTTGACGTTAAGGTAAAGATCTCAATCAGAGAGAGGAGAACACTTTGATCTGATTGAAGATCTGGATGAGAGAGATAAACTACTTGGATGCACAAACCCACAAACCCTGTTTCATTACCGTTGGGGCTGTCAGGAGAGGACCAGGTGCCGTAGTATTTGGGTAGATGGTTCTGGAGCTCCAACAGACATGGGTCACTGCAGTTCTCTGCATACACCTAGAACACACACACACACACACACAAGCAAGCTACTGTGGTAATCTAGTTTTACAGAATGACTGGCTAGTTTAAAGGTAAACTATGTAATTTTATCTGACCACTAGGTGGTATTGAGAGCAGCAACAAGTTTGAGTGAGAACGTGTGGAAAAGTCACTCCTGTGTCCCCTCTCTCGTCCAGAGATCAACATCATGGCTGTACAGAGGCCAA
Source organism: Myripristis jacobus (assembly GCA_900302555.1). Taxonomy (NCBI): domain Eukaryota; kingdom Metazoa; phylum Chordata; class Actinopteri; order Holocentriformes; family Holocentridae; genus Myripristis; species Myripristis jacobus. Next base: position 30,137 of record OMLB01017725.1, read on the forward strand.
CCTGGGAAAAGCAGGGTTTTTCCATACACACGTGCTGGCCTGGCTCTACTCGGTTTGAGCCTGGCGCGTCCAAGATTTGCGTTTCCATGACAATAGGGTTACCCGCTTCACAGTGTGTCTTTAACTAACGTTTGCCTGTGGGAGTGTTGACTCGTTTTGATCAACTACAAAGTCTTGCTGTGGTATTTTCTGGATGTATGCAGTTCAGTTTCTGTTTGACCAATGAATGATGATGGAGCCTTCTGAAACCCTCTTAAAAATGTCAACAAAGCCCACTGTACACTAGTTTAATGTTAATAGGCTCTGATATTACATAGTGCAGGTTTAAGTTTAAAATGTCAAAGTGTCAGACACACACACTAAAGATCCATGAAGACTTGGCAAATAATCTGCTGTATGAAACAGTGATGGCTGTTGTGCACGTCAGTTTTTACAGTCGTGAAGCATCAGGCCATGTACCCGATTTTAAACTTCCACTCTGAGACCTTTTACAGTATTTTTTCCTGTGAGTCTGCTCTGCGTTCTGTTGACTTACTTGTCAGCAGTGTGCAAACTCGCCCATAAAAACGCAAAGTACATCCTGGATTTTTTCACCCCCGATCAGAGCAAACACGGCCACCACTGGATGAAAAAACAAGCGAGCTAGATAGTGAATGAAGTGAGGGACCATTTTATAGCGACACTCTGGAGACGGAGCAACAGTCCTGTGAGCTAGACAGTGAATGAAGAGAGACAGAAGAGAGTGGAAGTACCAAAAACAAACATTTTGCAAAGGTTTTGAATTGCCACAACTCTGAGAGGTTCTTCATCACAGTCATAACTGTCCACAAAAATTTTAGGCTGATAGACCCAGTAGTTTTCTAGGCAGACAAGCACCACACACGCACGCACGCACGCACGCACGCACGCACACACACACACATGATCTCCTCCAGTTTGCTACCTGGTGGTGATAATAATTAATTTAACCAAAATGTCTCTCCTCAGACCTGTGTAGAATCCCAGCTCCCCAGTGCTTAATATATTCATTGAGATTAGTTTTATGGCTTTGCTCAGAGAGAGGCAGATGTAATGCTGTGACTCACTGGTAGTTGTATGAGAGTTGCTGATGCTGACAGCTTTACTAAGCTCTAAACCAAACACTGCAGGAGCAGTAGCCCACAGGCACACGCATTACTCTGTGTGTGTGTGTGTGTGTAGGTATATAATTTGTCATGTAACCTGTTTGTGTACACGCTGTGAGGGCATAACATAACATGTATGTACTGTATATATGTCTTGTGATTTGCCTTGTATGGACTGTGAAACAAGTCGAACAAGCTACAAGTATGGTTATGTAAAATTTAAATGTAAATGAATTAGTCTATATTACCATGCTGTAAAACTGCATTTCTCGTGGGCCTCTTGGTGGAGGCTGAAGTTGCTTGAGGACTGTTCCATCTGGATGCTGCAAAATACCTGCAAGAAATGAAAACACAAAACTAAACATACATGTACCAGTTTCAAATATCTGGGGCAATAAATGTAGTTAAGTAATTAAGGAAGTAAGGACGTAAATAAAATAAACAGCAGCAGGAACTTCGGGGTAATTTTCGGGGTACTCTGAGCGGCTCTGAAAATCTCCTGGGTGGTGCTTGGGGTTTACTTGGTGCTGACTGGATTTACTCACGGCGGGATGTGGTGTCAACAGAAAGTGACCAAATAGCCAGCATTAGCTAGCAACATGATCAACACTACCAAGCTAACGCTAAAGTGCTAGCTAACATTAGCTAACGCTAACAACACGCTTTTTTAACAACACGCATTTTGACGCCCCGGTCAAACGCGCAACGATTACGTCACATCCAGAGCCGGTAACTTTACAGGAACCTTCCTCTCAGCGGAGACACGGCAGTTGAGAGGGCCGAGCGAGAGGACGTTCCTGTACTAGTTCCTGCCCCCAAATACTATCAGGAACGTATTCAGTGAAAACGGGCCTATTGTGGATTTGCAGCCCAGAGGAGCACAGAGCAACTAATGAGGATATTTCACCACCATGTGGACTCATATTATGTCCAGGTAACTATATAACTCTCTACCAAAGTTCAGTTTTGCTTTTAAGGAGAATACTTCAGCTATACTAGGGCCCTGGAAAGCTGCAGACACAGCAGCTGTAACACAGAAGTGGTTTGAGAGTAATTCAGCAGTCATCATGAAAGATGTAAGAATCGCTGAACACGGGATTACGTGGTATGAAGAATATTAGCATTCATGTAAACACTTCATTTTACCTTTTCAATCAAAAGTAATTCATCAGGAGTGATAAAATATTCAATAAATTTTAACAGTCAAAGGCTGTAGTGTTTTTAGTGTTTCCTACAGTGACGCTGCTTAGCCTGAGATTTAACACCAAGCCATAAAACTCAAACACACATTGAGCTTAACCACCAGGCAATAAAGAAAAGAGAGAGAGAGAAAGAGATAGAGAGAGAGAGGGGTATAAGGAACTTTGCCCTTAATTAAACTACTATAGCTCTTCATGAGCTGTCAGCAGTTAGAGACTTGACTCTACCTTTATTATTATTACCCAACTCAGAGATCTGATCACAGAACTAGACAGCATAGACTGGCGACTCCCATTCTGTTAATACTGCTGACTGGTACCTTGGAATTACAATGAATTGAAAAGGCTTTGCAGATACTGCAGAGAACTGGGAATGGTGTGAATATATATATATATATATATCACACTATATATATCACACTATATATATCACACTCCCCTTTAGAAATCCATAGCTTTCTATCTGTCATAATTCTGGAGTGCTAAGCCTTCAGCCAGTCGAGACAGATAAGAGAAGCGCTCTAAGGAAAAACATGATTCTTGCGGTTACATCATCACTGACCGACCACGGCTGATTAAAGACGGCCTTAGTGAACTTGGGAAGGAAAGGATTAGTCTGCTCTAGGGCCGATTTGTAGATTCAAAACACACACACGCCTTGCAGCAATTGTTAATTCTTCTTTTATTTATTTATTTTTTTAAATCGAGGATTGTTATACAATGGCATCATTTTATCAAATGCATACATAAACTCAAGCGATGCACTTGTTGCTTTCTTTGTTTTATATCAGGCCAATGACTGTAAATTGTGTCATCCTTGCATTAAAAGAAACTTAAACTCAAACTTAAGTAAAGAGATCCAATGCATTGTTAGATATCACTGCAGAATGGAAAATGCTATTATGATCCAAGTATAGTCAGATTACATTTTCAGGGCAAAGTCAGTGCCCACCTGCAGGTATTCAATTTCTAATAAGAAGCAATGTCGTCATTTAAACATGTTGGTTAAAACATGCAGGTTAAAAGTGTGTTGGTGGTGTTTATTGACCTTAATGCTCTAACGGCCAACTAACACACTGACACAGACACTGTCAGCCGATCAGATGAGATGATCCTATAATGGCCAATCAGATAAGATGATCCTAATGTGATGCTAGTCCAGACTGACAAAGGCAAAATGTGAAACAGAGAGACAAAGGAAAACCGGGAGATGAGGGGGATACATTCCATCTTCAAAACTGCCAAATGGCAGCTCTTTTGAAGATGGAATAAATCCATGGAAACAGCCCCAGCATAAAAACTAGTTTGTGAGGCTTTCTGCATCAGAAACAGCCTGCAAAATGAAACAGTATGCTAAGCCCACTAGAATCAGATTGGGGAACAAGTAAACAACCAATAACCCAAGAGGGTAACCAAGGTATCTCTTAGCCTCTCCTTTGGTGGTTGTCTCTTGTCTCTGTGCTCTGTTTCAGCCCGTTCTCATTCCAGGGCGTCATATACTGCAGCATGCTCACACCCTTCTGCATCTGATACCAACACTAAAGGGACCTATTATAAGCCAAAGGTATCCTTTCATGTTAGTTTGTGATGCTCATGGTAGTGACGTAGCAGAAAGAGTGAGTCCGCAAAGGGAGGTGGTAGGGGTGGATGGCGGCGTGTCCGCCACTGGACCTTCATGCACAGGACCTGAGTTTGATTCCTGTTTCAGATGAGCTCTTTCGAATATAACCAGGACTATGTCAAGTTTCCATTTTGTTGCCTGAATGCAACATTTCCTAACTTGAACTAAGTGTTTTTTATGCCTGACCCTAACCTCTCCCTAACCTTAACCAAATGTTTTATTGCCTAAACCTAACCATGTGACACTGACATGTGGCATCAGTATCATATGTGAAAGGGACGTGGCCAAATTATCGGGAACAATAATGTTTTGCATAGGCTATTGGCCCTTTTCTACTAGTATCTACTCGGCTCCACTCTACTCGCCTCAACACAGTTTGGGTGGTTTTCCATTACAATTGAGTACCACCTCGCTGTGGGTGGAGTCGTCATAGTATGGCGGCGCACCATCCAGCTCCCTCTGGATTCTTTGGGCCGCCACCAAGCACAGAAAAGTCTCCACCTCTTCGGTTTGCATGCCATTTTTCAACTTTGCCAACTTAAGTGATGATCAATGCGCACGGTCGCTGTTGCCGTTTTTTTGTTTTTTTTGTTTTTTTTTTTAATGCTGGGTTTTGTTTTCGTGCAGGAGTCGCTCTCGTCACTCCCTGTCCAATCAGTTGCCTGCACGGCGTTTACGTCACATTTTCGGCTTGACTCGGCTCGACTCAGCTCGCTTGGAACCCCGGCTGAGTAGGTCCTAAAATGGGACATGCTACCAGGTACTACCACCTAATGGAAAAGCTCTCAAACCGAGTAGAGTCGAGCCGAGTAGGTACAAGTGGAAAAGCGCCATAAGTAACTTTTGGTGTGGAAAAGGGTCGGGTACCTGATACACCTTCCTGCTGTTAGCTGTCAGCCACTGGTTGAAAATGGAAAGTAAAGAAAAAAGTTATGTTTTATGATGGAAAACGGTGGATTTGACTCTCACAAAGCTCCTGTTGGATTATTTGGATTAGGTCCTACAGCTACAACGAGTTCTGAATGAACTGCTTGTGTCACTGCATCGCTGACTTATGAAGGTTTTTGTGTGTTTTGGGGCTTAGTCGAGTGATTTGAACTTAGCATATGCTGCTTACCTAAACAAGTGTAAAATCCAGTCATCAGTTACATAAATGCAGTTAGTTTGCTGTGATAATGTTATTCCACACTGAACACCTCCAGGCCTGCAACAGTTTGAAGTGTGTGTGTGTGTGTTAGCCTGCTAACACCGGACTCACCGCCCCACAAAGTTGGCATCAGCCTGGCTGTGTGTGTGTGTATATGTTAGCGAGCGGTGGGAAGAGGATTTACCGCAAAACAGATCAAAGTGGTTTGATAAACTTGGACATTTTCAGAGCTGGAAGTCTCAGCAGCTGTAACAGTGGAGTTGCACTCGGTCTTGTGCTGTGGTCATTTGCACATTTGAACATGCATATTATTCCATTTTCATCCAATTCTAAGTGGCATGGTTTCGTTTCATTTTGTAAGCTACGTCTCAATGTAAAGCCACATCATCTTCCCTAAAGTTTGTCAGGAATAAGGCAAGAATAAGGCGACTGATGGTGCTAAAGTAAGTGTCATTTCATTGCAAAAGGATGTGCTCTGTTCAGAGTTTGGCTGCTTGATGGGTGTGATCAATGAAAAAGTAAAAACACTCACCCAGATTATCTGTGCACCTGATTGGACGAATGCACCGCTTGTTGGGCTGTCCCTGCGTTTTGCCTTGTAGTTGTCAGCTTTGAAAAACATGGTGTTTGTTTGGAACAAAATTTTCACAAAAACAAGATCGCTTCTGACTACATTTTACACAAGAAAAAGGCCTTGCAGTTGCTAAACCTTGCATCACTTTAAGATTTATATTCCAAACGCCAGATCCCAGAGTCAAAATCCATCATTCCCCAAAGTTTCATCCAAAATAGTCAGCAGAGACTCGGGGATCTCTTGGAGACCAATCCATCGTCCCTTCACTGATGTTTGATCATGGCACAAAAATGTTTGGAGCAAGAAAAAAGAAAATGTCAAGAAAATTACACAACTGAGAAAATCCTTATTTTCATTGGAAACAGGTGGGATTTTAACACTAAATGAGAATGAATGACTTGTTACCATGTATATTTATTGTAGTGCTCACATCTGTTTTTTGTTTTCATTTTTTAAAAGACTCCATGTGAATTTTAGGATGTGTCCCGTATCCTGTAGTGATGTGAACTGCCATCCATGACAAAAATGACAGAAATCCCTTTTTGCAGCTATGCCTCTCTTGCTTGTTTCAAACACAGTGTGCACCATCACCATGACATCAGGTTAAGTCTTGGCTCTGCTAAATGCTGGTGTGGGTTGCATGCCTCAGAATGGGGTTTTGCAGCACATCTCCATGCAGTCCAACTTGGAACTGGAGAAACTGTGACCCCTCCCTATTTAAGCTTTTGGTGCTTACACTCACTAGAAACCATCAGATCAGAGTCGCATGTGAGGAAAGCCACCAGAAGTGGGACACTTTGAGCGGCAGTGTGAACAGAGCTGCGTCGGAGCTCGGAGCCGGGGGGGCTGGGGACGCTCGGCAGTGTCTTTCATTTGACCGATTATCACCAGAAAATCTAGCACAACATCTGGGACAAATCTTATAACACAAATCATCCCTGCTGTGCCGCGGCTGCCAAATGAAGCGCTTCTGCTGTTTTTAATGTGTCTTACATCTCGCTCCTCTGCCTCGGTACACACTCTTTAACACACTGCATCCGTAACGCTGCTGATGCTTGGCGTGTCCCGGCTACACGAGAGGAGAAAACCCACAGGTATTTATGTAAAACAGGGCGGAAACCCCAGAGGTGTGTATTTAAAGAAGACACAAACCCCACAGGCGTGCGTTAAGAAGAGATTAGTTTGTGTACATTTAGCAGGTTAGAAATCCCACCGGGGTACAGTTAACAGAAGTTGTGAGAAGTGTCGGCTTCCAGTTGCTGTTCACCACATTTCCTCGTGAAAACCCAATCTTTTGTTTGTTTATTTGTTTGTTTGTTTCTGAGACTCGCCTGGAAAAAAAAAACAGTCTGGAAAGGCGGAAGTCCCCGGAGGCGAGCTTGGAGAGATACCTTTCACCAGGAATCTGCCTGTCAGCCCGACCACTTTGATGCTCACTCCGTGTTTTGTTTGAATTCCCTCAATGGCTGATTATTGTCAGGAAATCTAGCACAAAATCTAGGCCAGATCTGCCCGTGTAAAACAAATCACTACAGGCGTTTTCCCCGCTGCACGCCGCCTGCCAAATCCAGAGCTGCTGCGCTTTTTCACGTGGGAACGCCGGACCAAAGATTAATGGTGTTCGGTTGCCCAGTCCCACCTCCAGCGCTCCCATTGTGCTGAATGGTTGCACTCGTCCTCTCATATGAACACACACACACTCTGCACAGTGGCATGCACACACTTCAAAACACTTGACTGTGCACTGCATCTCTTTTAAAGCTCCTCTTAAAAGCGCTTGTAGGGAATTGATTTGTAATGCCGCGGCCTTTACCCTCAGCTGACCGACTCCCTCCACTGACTTTAAACGGTGGAGCTTCATACTGGCTTCACACTGCGCATGGCTGGGTTCAGCAGAAGACACTGAACATTTCGGTGCTATGTATGTGTGTGTGTTTGGTTTGAACTGCGGGTGTGAACAGAGAAAAACAAGCGAAGTCAAATCCTCTCCCAGTGATTGTGTTTTTTGTTTTGTTTTTTTCATCAATGGGGGTCAATTTAACCCCGGTAATTAAACCACCAGAAAAAGATTATAATAAAAATTGTCACCCAAGTTTATGTGTCAGGTACTTTGAGTTTTGCTGACAGCTTAAATAGCCTTTTAACCCTTTCATGCATGAACTATGAAAGCCTGAGTCCAGATTTTTTTCTGATGTGTTTTTACACTTCTTAGGACATGAATATTTCTGTGAGTCTCCATACTTCTTTCAGGATGCAGGACTGGTACTACCATGTCATTCTACTAGTATTAATATGTTTTCAGCAACAAGAACTGACAGTCTCTGCATAAAGCTCAATGGAGGGGAGCAGCAGAGAGCACTCTAACAGCTGATATGCAATTCCTCCATAGAAACCATTGCATTTAGGAGAAAATGACTTTTAAACTGTGTTTTTATCTGTCCACTGTAGTGACCGCTATGCACCAAAGGGTTAAACTAAACATAATCTCCTCTGATACATCAAATTTCTTGTGGGATTCATGTTTTTCCTCCTAAATGTCACATTAACTGTATTGGTCCTCACACAACGACTGAACTTTACTTACTAAACTTATGTTTGGTTAGGGCCCTGAGGCAGAGGCAGGGTTTTTGTTTTTGTTTTTTTTACAATTATATGTGTGTAAAAGGTTGAGGTTAGGTTATACAGC
>OMLB01017726.1:0-29997 GCA_900302555.1 Myripristis jacobus
ATGTCTTTAGAATGCCAACTTGTCTGGAAGTTTCACAGGACAATTAAAAGGTTATTTTAATTGATTCTTGTTAATTGCAGTCTATTGGATAGCACTGTAGATCATACAACTTTATGTAAAAAACTAAAAAAAAGAATGAAAAAAATGTTTTTATATGCAATGGATTAAATAAAAGCATGGGTTGATTCTGCCTACTCACTGGGTTCTTGTCTTTAATTGATGATAATATACACCCCTGCAGTATGGGTGTGTCCCACATTTCCAATCTGTTGAATGGAGAACAAACAAACAACAGACAAAAACAAACTAAGGTGAGTTGGACAGATTTTGGTCTGATTTCAGTCTCTTTTTTAGGAATTTTAACATTATCTCACAGACTTGTTTTAAACGGTAGAGTAGGAAGATAGGGGAAAAAAATCCAAAAATTCATGTTCATTCATAAAATGTCTTTAAGTAATCAGAAAACATGAATGTAAGTGATAAAAAGGCCACCGTGATGAAATTGTAATTTTTAAAATGTACACAGAGCCAATTAGTTCCTTTATTCAGTAATTTATTTATTTATTTATTTTAGTTACAGTAATTACATGATCCCAGAACACTTACAGTCATTTTCTTTACCTGTTACTGGCAGTGACTGAGTGATTTGTCATCACACACCATGCACAGAGACATAGTGATGTGTTGCATGGGGACGCTGGGCAGTAAATGCAGATCACGACCTTGCCGCCTTGTTCTTTGTAACTGAACAGCGTCACCTGCTGTTCGCCTCAGTCAAAAGTTCATTAACCTTTGTGTTAATAAGACAAGCTGATTTGCATTTAGCGCCACTTCATGTTCATGTATGGTTTTAGGCCTGCGTCATCCTAAAATCTTATCACTAGCAGTGGTTAGGAGAGGGTGCAAAAAACTGTAAAATAAAAAAAATGATTATAGCGTCAGTTGTTATTGCAGCTATTTTTCCTCTCTTTTAGAATCATGTACTTTTTGTGATAGTATAGTACGAGGTTTACACTGTTTGGTGTACAAATCTCCAACACTTGACACCTACCAAAATGTAGTTTTATGCATGTGTCAGGTGCCGCCGTATCCCTGCTGACGTGATGCACAGTGCATAGTGCGCATAGTGCACAGTGCAGTTCTCAGTCCGTCCTGTAGGTGGTGCCCATCCTCAGGAAATGGATGTAGGTCTCTGTGATGAATCAACAGCACAGAGAAAAGCTAAGCAGACGGCAGGCCTGGCCGGGGTTACAGGCAGCAGCCATGACTCCCCTCTGTATGCCTCCAAATGGTTTGCACGAAGAAGGAAATAAGGTGCCAGAGAGAAAACAGACACGCCACTGAATAGAATTTGTTTTATTTCCTATAATCTCAAAAACAAACTTTTTACTTTGCTTGCACTCAAAGAAACGAATATATTCAGTCCTATGTCAAGTCATAGTTTTCTAAAATGAGATCTGACCAGAGTGACTGTCGTGGCCTCTGGGTAGTCACATCATTTTTTTTTTTTTTCATCTAATGAATGCTGTTCCAGGTCTGGACTTGAGGTCAATGCAATAATTTATTTCATGGCTATTGGCAAAAAATAATAGTAACACACGTACACCAATGCACACGCACAAAGCACGTGTGCACACATGAGGGTCTTTGAATAGTTTATGTGTATCTCTTACTTTGAATTACATCAGTACGGCATATGGCATGGACTAAGTTTATCTTTTTTTTTTCCCTGACTATCTTTCACAAGAACACTGCATTTTGACATGATAATACAAGTTCAATCAACAACCAACAGTTAGCAGGAACAGTATACAGTACGTGAATACATTTATACAAAAGGTATACACAAACAATACACTATATACTTTTGTGTGATCACCATGGCACATACACACACACGCACGCGCACACTAAATCACACACTCAGTGGCTGCAGTTACTGAATGAAGCATACACTCCTTTCCAGAGATTGTACATCATTTGCAGTGCCATTCTGCCCAACATCAGCATTTGACCAAACTGTCACTCACATACTGCAGATATAGCTATTGTACTTAGGGGGGAGAGGAGAAACTATGTACAGGGATTAATTCATAAAATATTGCACTTATTGGCCCATTGCATCTCACAGCAAGTGCTATGACAATGCTCCTAAATCTGTAACACAGAGTGATATATACACAATCTTAGAATATAAATCTACATAGATAAGTCAGTATTGACTTCATGCAATTTTTTGGAACTTTTATTTAGCGATGAAAAAAAAAAAACATGTGACGATGTGAAATGAATAGCTATGTTTTTGGCACAACTGTGTCATATGAAATGCAGGTGCTCTAGGGAGCTTACTGGCTTTCAAAATAGGCAAGTATTTTTATATTATATAGATTTAAGTTGACGGTAAACCACTATATGCCTGCTAATGGAGGTGTTTTGTGAGTCTGTGATGCTATAATGTTTCCGGCACAGCTCAGTGAGGCAACAAAATATTTTTTTTTATTTTTTTGTTTCATTTGTTTTGTTTTTTTGAGAGGGACTTCATTTTATACGAGGAACATGAAATATGGGCATGCTGACTCAAAACTTAAACATCTTAATATATGGCTGTTTATTCCATGCCACAGCTGATCGTTAGTATTTTCTGTTCTACATCATACACTCTACTGTATTTACTGGAAATGACGGATCAGTGCTATAACATGGAGCGGGTTGGGGTGGCTCGGGGTTTACAGTAAAGTGATGATTCTTTAGGTAAGGCTTATTACTAGAGGGCTTGGGTTAAAACGGCACAGATGATTGATTTTTTTTTTGGCAGCATGCTCATCGCATCGCACTATAAAGGGTCATCTTAGAGGCTAAGCACAAATAACTAGTTGCTTTTAAGATTTACAGATATACTCGTTGGAGGAATCACACATCTACAGACAGCAAAACATGTTTTAGTACTCACATCAACATTATACATACTGAATTCATTCCAAAGGTATGCAAGACAAAGGAACTTACAGAGGCCGTGTTGGAGATGCTAAAAGGCCACTTTTTTATCCAAGGTAGATGATTTTTAATCAACAAAATGCACACGTCTATGACTCAAACAGAATAGTCACACTCATGCAGACCCACGCACACTATACAAACAGCCACACATTCATTACACTAGCACACTGCACAAAAGAAAGCTGCTACATCCTATACAGGGCACTAAATCATAGATTTGGCAGCTTTAGGAGATAAAATAGACCTATAAAAGGAAAATAAACACTCAAAACAAAATAAAAGAGATAGCTGAAATATTAAATTAAAGCACACTGATCCCCCATTTTATTATTATTCTAAGACTTAAAGATTTTAATATCAATTGTACAGCTGTGCCATTAATCTTTAAGATTAACGATACAGCATGACTATAGACTATGTTCTAAAACTAAGTCTTATCCAGCATTATCCAAGGTACTTGGTTTACAAGCGTATTAAGTCGCAGAGCAATGAGATGCCTGTGATGTCGCTAACAGTATATCCTAGATATCCTGTAATAGTACGCATTTTACAATAGCCGTGTCTGTATGTCCATTTGTCTGATTATTTGCTTGATATATGGGTGATAAAAGTAGTGAGATGATACATCAGAATTTTGTTAAGTCTACTACTAAACAAAGTGTGACTTCTAGTCCAGAGAAAGCAGCACTAGGAGGGGAGATACTGCTGCTGCCTGAAAACAAAACTCTGCACACTCTCTACCACACTACAGGATCAGAGCTGCCCTCCCTCTGCCCCTGACGCTGACCACTAACAGTTGCACCCCGGCTGCTGGAGGGGCGGAGCGCTGTCTGTGAGTTTGGCAGTGGGGGCTCCCGTGGTGACAGCCGGATCTGTGTCCAAGCTCTCCGACATCTTGTCACAAATGAGGTCAACGAGACGCTCAAAGGTCTGCTTCACGTTGATGTTGTCCTTGGCACTTGTCTCAAAGAACTCAAAGCCTTGGCGACGGGGAGGAAAAACATAACAGACGTGAAGAGTCAGAGATAGATGAGGGGTACAGAGAACGACCATGAGAATCATAAGATCATGGGTACATTCATAAGACGTTTTCAGAAAAATGTTTAAGGTCGCTTGACTTCCAAAGAGCAACATAAACACCAAGGATCAAAATGTGGTGCAAAGTTACTGCTTTTAGTTTCATATGAGGGGGTTTGGGCTGAATTGCTGTAATTTCAAACATTTTAAAAACATATCCATTGCAAAATGCAGATGTTTAAGTTCTCTGTATGCATGGTGTCAGTGTGGAGCTGTTTGTATTTTTTTTTGTAATTTCTTCCATTCAAATGAATCTGGTTTGAACTCTGTCCTCTCATCCTTTAGGAATCACGAGGAAATTATCACATCTAATAGTTCAAATGAACTGCTTTTTACTTTTCTTTGTGTACATTTTTAATTTCCTTGAGTTAAATATCCGCAAGGTATCTATTTGCACTTGATTAGGAATTTCTGGTACTCTCTCCATTACTGATGAATACTGTCAAGTGAGGAAAAGAAAAGTATAACACCAAAATTTCATGTTTTCATGTGACAGTATGTTGTGATGCCACTCAGTTTTGAATAAACAATAGGGTGAAAGCTCTGTCAAAGACCTACCCAGCTGTTCTGCCAGCAGCCTGCCACTATCCACCGAGACCACTCTCTCCTCTTCCATATCACACTTATTTCCAGCCAACACCACCTGTGCGTTATCCCAAGAGTAGGTTTTTATCTGGGTCGACCTGCACGCAGTGAGAAAGGACCAAGAAAACCAACAAACAGTTACAACAAACAGTTAAACTGATGAATGCTATGTTACATACATTTTTGTTAATTATTTTATGTCAGTTTTTTTTTAAAATCAGGTATGATTAGAGAGTGATATGACTGATGGTTGAGAGAATGGCATGGTACAGAGGTTGTACTGCATGGCCCATTCACAAATAACAATTCAAGCCTAATGTCACCTTTCATTTCTCAGTTATGTAATACCTTCTGACAGCAATGGAAAAGTGTGGCAATTTACTGAGTTCAAAATATAAGCCCCCAAGCAACCTGCTACTGTGAATCGAAGACATGCAGTGGAAAACACAGACAGGCTGCCTCGTTCTCCTCAGCTGCTGTGTGCTGTCTGTCATCCCCCGAGACGTTAACCAAAGTCTTTTCCATGTGCGTTTAGTCCTGCTATCATTAGCCCCACTAGCCAGCTACACAAAAGCTTATAAGCTGCAGTCACTCAAAAGCCATTTTGGAAACACTAGCTTGTCTGCTCATACAAGCCTCACTGATGTTAACTAACACTGCTATACAGGCAATACACACACCTTGCAAAAAAAAAAAAAAAAAAGATACTGGCTGCTGGCTGGTTGTTTGAGCTCTGCTGGCACCAGATACCTTTTTCTACCACTTTTTTTTTTTTTGCACAGACTGATTTAACAGTACATCTTTTTCCAAAAATGGGGAAGATCATACTTTTGTGGCCACAACACTGAAACAGAGAAATGGAGGCCTGAACCTTAATGACACAAATTTAGTTAATGTCTCCAGCAAACTCAACTCCAAAGAGTCGGGCAGGAGGAACTTTCTCCTGAAATTGTCTTACAATAAACTGACACAGTACCATGTCACAAAAGACATAAGTATTGTGTGAGTACCTAACACAAGTTAACACTGTTATAAAGCTCTTGCTAAGGTTTTGTAAATGTGCTGAAAACTGATATTGGCATGAAGCCAAGCGGTGTGGCACTTTGTGATATGTCACAAAAAAATGCAAGCAAAACCATTAACCACTAAATCATGTCTTTTCCGGTAAGAAGATCCTGCCCTCATATGGCTTACATTAATTTGATACCAGTTACTATAATGTGTACTATGTGTTTACAATGCAGTACAATGCGTACAATGAATCACAAAATGTACTCCACAATAAAAATGTGAGTAATTTGAATTTATGTGAGTCTATTCAATGTTTGAAAAAATAACAACTTAAAGATTCAAATTTATGAGAAGTTTAAAGCATGGAGATGCCTCTGCATATCGCTCTCTAACCACCAAACACAATTTGCGAGAGGATTTAAGGAACAAATCTCTCCTGTGGTGGTGCGGTTTGACTGAAACTAGGGCATCTTACACACCATCGGCTGAACACAGGGAAGACAGGGTGAGTGAGAAAGAAAGACAGATTGAGAGAGTGAGAGAGAGCAGTGTGATGTTGGCACTGCTCCTCTCTGTCCAGCTCTGACTTGTTGGAGCGGTTCAGATGTGGGTCATAGCAAATCCAACTGCTGATACTGTGCATTCTGACAGAAAATCAAGTCAGAAGAAACGGAGCTAGTGTGCGTATCAAAACTTGCAGCACTGAATATGCAGTGCCTGTATTTTCAAATGCTTTCAGTACAATTTAGTTCCTGTGGTGGTGAGAAGAATAAAAAAATAAAAATAAAAAAAGTATATGCTGTGACAGTGCTGTGGTAATTTGGCTAATTGTTTGTGTATGACGCTGTTTTCCATTAAATTGCATGAAAAGCATTTGTTCCCCACCAGTTTACATTTGATGTCAGCATTACAATATTATCCCGTTTTCTGTCTTTGTCACAGACAGGAAATGAGCACATCACAAGCTTAATTCAGGCACAGTCAGGGAAGGAGCCGTTGCCATGGAGACCCCTTTTTTCAGCAACCTTGTCACAAGGAACAAGGCAAAGGGAAAGTGGAATTAAAGCCCGTGGCAAAGGCAAAAGAAAGATTCTGGTTATGTGAAGGGAGGAATAAAAGAGGGACAGCCTGTCTGCCTGTACATAATTGTTTGATTTGTGCAAGGTCTGGTGAGTAAGCTCACAGGTAACTGCAGGATAATGGTAGCTGTCTGCTGACATAAGATACAATGCAGATTCACACTGCTGTATTTCATCAAGGTGTCACAGGATCTATAAAATAATAAAGAGATGTATTACCCCAGACCTCTCTTTACAGCACTGCCCTCTGCTTCTTATTGCGCACTACTGAAGTAAAATTATACTTTCAACCCAAAGGATGCTACCCGGTATGCTGATAGTACAGCATACCGGGTGGGAAGGGTGTCACACACATTTCAACCTTATCAAAAGGACACTGAGCTTCAAATGGGTGTTCAATAGTGTCAAAAGCAACCGAGTTTGACATGACAAGTGCTTTCCCAAGCAGCTGTCAAATGCTGCTAGCTGAAGGAGAAGCGCAAAGTAGACACTGGCCTTAATAGTGATTGTCACAGTCCCACAATGGGTGCGAGCCAAACGGCATGCAGGTAAAATGTCAGCTACAAAAACACCGGCATCTCTCTCAGGTCAGGGTGTCTGCAATTGCATCGGTATCTCTTCATGTCAAGTAAGCAGCTGATGCAAAATGAGCATCCAGAATCCTGAAATACTAACATGATGAGTCAGAATCTTTGCTCCAAAATATTTGCTGTCTGTGTTGGCAAAATCTCATTGGGCTGGTGTAGAGAGATAACTGTAGCACAGTAGGGCATAAATAGACCACAGAAAATAGAAAGGGACAGTTTCTCACCACATTGCCTGTGAAGAGTCAATGGGTAGGAAAAAATCAGCAAAATTTAAATCAGAACACGAGTTTATTTCAAACAACAGAGTAAAAAAAAAAAAGCCCCGTGCTTCACAACAATTTTCTAGTTTTTGTGCAAATGAGAAAGCATTTTTTTTCTAGAGCAAGAATCCTAACCCAGAAACCTGATTTCTGCAGCTGATTGAACGTAGCCATCCAATTCTTATTTTAGACATGAATGCATCATCATAAATCACCAACTTCGGGCTTGGCTCAGAGTTACTGCTCAGCCTGCAGACATTTGTGTGACTCATATATGGACTAGAGCCATGACCTTGACAAGTTTCCCTTAGACCCCCATAGCCACACAAAGATGCGCGCAAACATACAGAACTTTTGCACGTGTCACCGGACAGAAGTGACAGAAGGCTGAGGGCGAGAGTATTAGAGGGAAAGAGAGAGATGGAGAGAGCGTGGCAGGTAAACTCTTTGGCTTTGTTTCCTCAGAAAGAGAAACCATGCACAATATCTTGGGGCACACTGGGCACGATGCCACCTGATTACATTATGACTAGAAACGGGAAGCTCTTTTCATATGCTGATGTGATACAAACCACAATACACATGGATGTGGTTCGAATGGCCAGCGGTCCATACACTGAATACAAAAACATCAGAGACAATACCAACATATAAAACTGCATATTAACGGATGACCCAGGTTTACCTCCTTTAATTCAAGTTTAACTCAAGAGAGCCCGGCGTGACTCACCAGTCCTGCACAGCACCGAAGGACTCCTCGTTGGTAATGTCATACATGAGGATGAAGCCCATGGCTCCGCGGTAGTAGGCAGTGGTGATGGTTCTGTAGCGCTCCTGGCCCGCTGTGTCCTACACACACAAAACATGGTGCATAAAATTAGCATTGCTGTTAGCTGGCTGAATGACACTGTCATCAGGGAAATAATCCAACACAGCACATGTAAGATTATGAACACATACTGTGCCCATAAAATCTAATGAATTATTGATCTGACTGGTAAATGAGTGTAAACAGCCATTGCTAATCAGCAGCTATTTACAGTTATTCCTGTAGTTATTCCTCCACTTGTACAGAAGTTTCCTCTTTTGTGTCAGTGGCTCTATTAATCATAATCATTATATCTGCATGTGCTTATGGCTTTATTTATTGTGTTCATGATAGGGGAAAAAAATTAATACTGTGACCGGTTTACTGTCCTGATAGTAATGATGCACCTTTGGCTGCACTGGATGACTCTTTCCTCTCCTAAATAAAACAATCATTTAACTGTGTTAAAGACCCCAAGGCTCAGTATTCAGAGGTCAGCTTGTGATGTGTGTTTCTCATAAACAGAAACATACATTGGGAGTTTAACGATTTTAACGCCAGGAAAGCGCATGCTGTTGGTGGTAATGCTGAACAAATTGCTCAAAGGCAGCAACTAATTACACAGCGTTTAAGGAATAATACATTGTACACAAAATTACCTTGGAAACAAGCCCCCACTGTAGCCTTACAATCCTGCTACGAGATGTCAATGAAAATGCAAATGCCTCTGAATACAGACAGATTAAGATTTCCTGTACAAAGCTTGTCCATGTTATTGATGTCATGTATTGTACTGACTTGTTCTCTGCACGTTGCTGTGAACCTGCTTCTGTTCTGCTCTATTTACTCATACATCTTTCACACTGAGCAGCACTGACAAACCTCTCCTAAAAAAAAAAAAAACATACATACTGAATAAAAGCTTATGTTTATTTGCTACTTGACATGCAGATTTGTTGTTTTGTATCTGTGTTAACGATTAATTCATTTTGCTGTGTGTAATCATACAACATGTTACCTAAATATTTCAATATTTTGCAAATGTACATAAGGTTTTTAGGACTGTTGTTGTTATCTTCATCTACATTCAACATATTAGATTTGTTAGCCTTTTTTAGCAAGCTGGCCAGACAGAATTTAACAGTATTGATTATTACTTTTTAGGTGCTGCATACACTGTAAATAATAACAGACTTAGCAGGATTTAGTCATCAACACTTGATTTCCCACCTTGTTTCTGGTTAGAACAAGAAACCAAACCATTGAAGACCCCATGTTATGGACTCTTACTTTGTTGATTTATTGCATTTCTTCTTGAAATGTGATTTTTGGGCAAGACATCAATTTGAGCGAGAAACACAATTTTATTTGAATCGAAAGGGGGATAAGAGAGGATGTTTAAAGATTTGTGAAGGTTTTACTGGTTGAAATTTTAATTTACACCCACTAGTGCAGGATGATGTCACTATTTAAGATGCTAGTTCTACAGGAAGTAGAGTAGTAGTCATGTGAGGTCATTTCATGTGACCTCAAATGAGTAAAAAAAAAAGCTCACCATTACTCCAGCTAAAAGGATTCTCACTTGCCACATATACTGACACAGAGGTAGATACAGTGATGTCACTCCATTCACTTGTTTGCTGCACTGTTGTTTCACATTTACACCTACAAGGGCAAGAGTTGTGTACCTGCAGCAGTACAGCAAGAGATGCTGGAAGGATGGCTTCAGGCTGCTGTACTTAGCTGTTGCAGAAGCGAGACAGACACCACTGGACAATGTTTGCTACAGTGCTTTTGCTCTGTGTCGGTCAGAACATGGCTGTAACAGTGTGCCTGTTATAGCCAGAGGACATCTCTGACCTTCACTGCACACAGACAGAGCTCACAGCCTGCCTAGCTACTGCTCACCGCAGCTGGGACGTTCTGTCGATTTACAATAACACACAAACTGTGTGTGTGTCTCCGTGTGTGTTTGTGTGCATATTCCAATAAGGTTGTTTTCCATGTAAGCATTTTTGTTATGCAGTCTGTTGTGTATTGTATAAACTGAATACTTGGTCACTTTGAATAACATACATAAAATCAAGGAATATGTCACATGAAAACAATGTCACTTTTTTCCCAACTTTTTTTTTTTTTTTTTAACATTAAAGCATTTTTCACTGACACATACTCGTCTTTGTAGGTGGATCACTCATTTGGCAGTTGTTGTTGCTGTACTAGTCATCCGGATGATGCTTTGACCTCTGTCTTTCCTCGTGTCTGAATTTTAAAGACTTAGTGGTCCACACATTTCATTAGCCTATCGATTCGTGGCCGAGTGCTTGACAATGACCTTTGCATTTCCTGACTATTTTGGTGAGCAGATTTGCTTGTTCTCAGTTAAAAAGACAGCGCAAGACAGAAAAAAACCTGCTGAGTCTGGTAAATTAGAGCTCTTTGAGAAGCTTCGCCTGTAGTCTGCAACCCACCAGAAATCAATCCAAGAAGCTGACTGCTCAAGCAGAGAGGTGGGGAGAATAGAGGCTGACAGTAGTTTGAGTTCTGCATCATTCAGTTCATAAGTTGACTCTTAGACAATCGAAGTTTCATCTTGGCAGAGCTCTATCCTGTGTTACTATAACAGGGACAACTGACTGATGCATTGCTGTGACACTTTTATCTCTCAATAGATTGTTTGTGCAACAGCCACTATGAGATTTGCCAATAGCCATCACCTTAAATGCTTAAATGGCCACTTACTGTAAGTCCCAACTCTTTCTGAGCCCAATTAAAAAAGACAAGCCAATTAAATGGATGCAAAGGCAAGCCTCTTTCTCTCTGAATATGCTTGTCTTTGCTAATAACAAAAACACATTACCCCAATTAGAATAGCATTTGACTGTTTTCCTACACTTTTTACATCCTCCTCAAGTGCTTGTTGTTTGTGTCTTTCATACTGTATGTGATTATAAAACACCAAATGCCTGGGGACAATGGCTGCAGAAGAGAGCTATTACGGCTGAGAAGAACAAAGCCAAGAGAGTGGGCATTTGGTGTAGTACAGAAAGAGAGGAAGAGAAAGAGGAAGAAAGAAAGAAAGAAAGAAAGCAACATCTTAAGAGTCACAAACAAAGAGAAAGAGGAGAACATCTGAATTTCTACCCCCACATTGTCTTAGATAGATTAGGAGATAATCTAACAACTAGGATGAACTCTTAATTAAACAGACTCAGAAATGTTTCAGTTTCCCACAGGCATGTACAGTCACATTCAGACCAAAGTGTTGCTTCTGTTTTTGCCCCCTGCTGTGTGCCAAACTAACACTTACTAGCCTCCTGTCAGTGATGTTGAGGCTTCCATCTGTCCCTGTCTTTTCACTGTGGTGTCAATCCATGGAAAAACACTACAATATTTCTTAAAGAATTCTGTAAGCAGTTAGGCACTAAGCTGATGTGCTGCCAAAATGTATTCATGCACAAGGTACAAGGCGCTTGGCATTATTCTTCAGTTGTCTTCTTATTCTTCAGAAATTTGAGGCACAATTTTTAGTATTTACTTCTAAAAATGGTAGGATGGCTTCAACACAATTAAAACTGATCAAAATCTATCTTTTACCAAAGTCTACTCAGTTAAGATAATCCTACACAGATTTGGAAGATAGATGCCATAGTTCATGTAGCTATTTCAGACTCTTATGTCTTATGCGCCATAATGCTTTCCACCTTTACAGCATTAACATAACTGACTTTTTATACACTTCCTACAAGACTCAAATGATACTGAAAGTATGACTTGCTCCAAATATATATTCTGTTTTTTAAGTGCACATCAGTACACAAAGTCCTCTTTCAACACAAGATGAAATGAAGTACCAGTGTGTTCAAGCATAAATACCAAGCATATGTCTTGAGAAATTCCTCACCGAAAGACTAAAAATAGATTAATGTAGAGATGATGCGGGCTGGGCAGGAATTTACTTTTTTCTATGTCCAACTGTACAACCGTAAAGCCACAGCCTGTCACAGTCCTTGATATTGATCAGCAGGGAAAGGTAAAGACGGAGAGAAGGAGAGAGAGATGAGAGGTCTGGGCAAAGACTGACAGCCTAATTCGTTTTATAGACAGCCTCTCTGCAACAACACAAAGACTAAGTGAAGAAGGACAAAGAGGGGGCAGGGCATCTATAAGGAGCCCCCTTCCCCCTCATAGTATACAGTAGGTAGTCCTCCAGGAGACACTGGAGGACAATAAAACATACATTTCTTTCCCACATCAATTGTATTCAAACATGCCGGCCCTCTCTGTCCCCCTGGGAATGGACAGGGAAGCTTGCATGATTTGCATGACAATGTAGAGACAGCACCTCAGCGTAATGGATGGAGTGCCGCGGCCTGCTGTACACTTTGATGTATAAATTTAAAAACTGCACGTTCCTCCCTAGACTGCCATTCATTAGCAAAGAGCAGATCCTAGACATCAAATGGATGTATAACTTTGAGTCGTTTCTGCATAAGTTCTGTTTAAACTGTGAGTCTGCTTGGCTCCATGGATTCACAGGCACTTCCAGAGTTAACAGGGAGATTGAAATGAGAGATGCAGTATATTGAGTTACAGCATGTTGTTGAGATGCAAATAGCACAGCAAGTTATCTTTTGGCACTGGCCAGTCAAAGACTACAGGATGAGCAAATAAAAAATAACTGCTGTAGCTATAAAAAATAACATGGTCTTGAGTGCTGTAGCTATAAACGTAATAATCTTACAAACCTACATCTGCTTATTTGCTACTACATGACCAGTTTTGTCAGGAATTTTTGGCATCATGCTCAATACTTAGATGTTAATATTTTATCCTGGAGGCAGCTGCCACAGTAAAGTCTATACTGCCTTATTCTTCTACCAACAAAGAAATTCAGTCTGATCAACTCCCCAGTGGCTCCACATACCCAAATCTGTAGTTTGATCCTCTTGTCATTCTTGTACACGGTTTTCACTTTGAAGTCGATGCCCACCGTGCTGACAAAGGCCGAAGTGAAGGCATCGTCTGCATAGCGGAACAGGAAAGACGTTTTGCCCACGCTGCTGTTGCCGATGATCAGCAGCTTGAACATGTAGTCAAAGTTCTGGTCTCCTCCCTCTCCCTTCGCTTTTACATCCTGAGTGGCAGCCATCTGCAAAAACACCACAAATGACACACTCCAGTCAGGGTCGTGTCCTACACATAGCAAAGTTAGTGCAGTAAAAGGCCTCACCTTGGATTTACAATGTTACTTTTTTTTTCTTGTGCCGAGAGAGCTATGACAGTGTAGTGAGGCCACACAGCACATGAGAACCCATCTCATATGCTCCAGGTGTTTTTGCCTTTTGACCTTTCACAGCTCTACAAACTAGCCTCTATTTTTGTGCACAAGTGAGGGGGTAGCAGACAGTGGGAGAGATGGAGAGAGATACACACATACATGCGAGCTTCTCATACAAATCAGACTTCAGAGGTGACAGAAGGTAATTCATCACAACCATAGACAAAGACACAGCAAGGAGTTAGCATTACTCATGCTTCAAATACATTATCATTTCACTGCCATTTCATTCCAAAATGAGATCACTACCAGATGAAAAATGCAACACCAAATCTCTGCAAAATGAATGCTTACATGAAGTAAAAGTCAAAGTGACTATGTATTGTTATTATTATGACTGAAATTACAACTTTAAGAATTAGAAATAGATTGCAAATGCGATCATTTGAGGATATAATAAGAGGCATTTAAGAAGAAATGAACATTGAAAATTGAAGAGGAAATTAGAGAAGAAAAACTTCAATCTTCGGGGTTTAAAGTCTGCTTAAACAGCTATGAGTGTGTGATGTCTTGATTTCTCATCAGGAAAGCGTACACTGAATTCGCTTGCATATCAGTACCACAGCATGCTGGCATATAGCGACCAAACGCAGAATAATATAGCCGGACATTTCATTCAGAAATTGCCTCTCGTACACCAGTGAACATTTCTGTCAGGAGTGGCAGCATTCAACGCCCCAAGAGGACAAGAGTACCAAGAGCAGGATGACTGGAGTACGGTCATCTTCGCTCCAAGGTGAATGTTTTGACAAAGCAACGATGCTTGTGTCAAATAGGAGCCACTGAGCTCTCCTTATCCAGTTAGAGGGGGAAAAATGCCGGAGCTCCGTCCTGCACATCCTGCGTTGGGTTACAGCTCGCCTCCTTGCGTAAAAACACCGTCGAGTACATATTAGTATTTGCAAGGACGGCGCTTTCAAAATATTTGTGCAATGCTCACATTTACAGACATCACAATAAAATCCTGCCGAGCGACCTGGGAAACGGCGCAGTGTAGTTAGTAAGCAGGCAGCGGCTCGCAGGCTAACGCTTGACAAGCAATACCGTTCTGGTCATGAGGTCATTTTTCTATTGATGAAATTCTTCCACATAACTATTAATAAATCAAACTCTAGCAAAATGCAGTGAGGACATTGTATGAACCAACCTGGTCTGAAGGCCTCGGCTCTATCTGTGTCTTTCTCTATATGGCAGAACACGGTTTTATTTGTGTCTAATGCAGACGGTGTTGTTTTTTTTCTTTTTCTTTTTCTTTTTTTAAACGCCGACCAATTTCAGCACCTGGGAGCTGTCCCCTTCGGTTCGGATCTGGCACGCGCCCCTGACGAGGCTGAGCACGAGCGAGAGTGCGTTATGTGCGTCTCCCTGACGTCATAGGGAACAAGATGGGGGTTGTAGTTTTTTTAACGGCATCAAACGCGCAGAGGATGGCGACCAAAGCCCTGATTTGACTACATTACTCAGCATGCAGCGCATCCAACTGTCAACAGCTGTATGATTTACATCGGAGGCGCAGCGTTGAGTCCGTAGCCCTCTTTTCAACCCCAGAATAATAAGCGCTCGTCAGAAACTGGCGCCTACAGACGTCCAACCATGAAGGACCGACAGCAATAAAACATAATAAAGCTGGGGACCTCAGTTTAAAAATAGTGGTCAAAATTTCGTGGCTGTTTGCCGAAAATGAAAACAATGTTTGATGCTTTCCCCTTTTTTTTTTTTTTTTCTATTAATAGCTCCAATACACAGCAAAAGCAGCTGCACCTTACCTTGCCATACAAGTCCATCTCCGCCTCAAGTGATTTAAATTAGTGTGTTTTCCCCAAAAGTGTTGATATCACTGCAGTATATTAAATTCCCACCGGGCAGTCTACAGTGAAACCTCTTACAAATTAATTTATTTTTGCAAGAGCAATAATGGCCTCTCTTTTTTTGCGTCACTCTCGGTCTTGCTGCCATTCCCCGCCCAGAAATCAGGCTCCGCTTCAGAGAGCAAGCGGCTGAGCAAACAGACGAGGGGCGTGAGTGCTGATGAATATTATTGTGGGCCTTTCAATGGGCAACCGTGCGGCATCGGCCCTTGTGTTAAGTGGCAATTGCCTCTCTGCGGACGGACTTGCCGTGCATGATTAATATAAGTGACAAAGTGTTAAAGCTGCACTATTGTGGTAATGTCAGCGGTAATCATGAGCGTTTTATTGTGCGTGAACCTGAACCGTCCACGAGTAGTTGAACCAGCCCAGTCTCGCTCTCACCTACACCACAGACCGATCCTATAATAGCCCAACGTGCGCAAAGACTCCTCGGGCACTGAACCAGACACAACAGAGATTACGTAACTACGTCGCAGGTACGTAGGCTCAAAGTAGGCAACAGGGTAGACGCTTTCTTTTTACAAGGATTTGGTAGCGGCCGTGTAATGTTATTGGGTGGGAATATGTTGGTGCTGCACTTTGATTGGGTTATCTGTGTGTGAGGGCTGATGTGTGCACAGTGGAGACAGGGGGCGTGCCCGGTGTGCAACACAGCATGTTTTCCTCGCCTAACTTTTGCAAATAAGAGGTATTTACATGCGTGTGAGTGTGAGTGTGTGTGTGTGTTGTTGTTGTAGCAGTAGGTTAATTCTCCATATGCTCGTTTCCTTCACTTTGAATACTCTGGGTTGATTTTGTACCTCTCTAAATGAAGACTTGGCATACATACATACATACATTCAGTGCTCCAGCTCCTCTTTACATTAATGGCAACGAAGCTGTTTGGCAATTTCTTGAGCAGAACTGCTACTCCTGAGAGTTTCTGCATGACTGCAAGTGTGGTAAACAAAACTTTTTCTAGAAGGTGCTGCGCATGAGTTAAGGTCACTATGGCACCATCTGCTGTTGGAAAAGGTGCACCTGTGATATTTTCTTGGCAGTGCTCAGACTGCTCACACAATATGTTCTGGTAATGATTAATGTAATGTGATAGGAAAGAGAAGAAACTTTATCTGTGCTGTCAGACATGCACACAGAATTCTGATGGACCCTTCACACATCCTGTATATGAATATAGGATATAATTGAATATGCAGCAAATGTAGAAACAACTGCTTTAAGCTTTCTTAACACTACTTAATAAACAACCAGCTCAGTCTTTACCTATGTAGTGGCTCTAAGTAAGTAATCATGTGCATTTTGATTCATGCAGTATGAATTATGTTTTGATGGTTTTTGTGATTTTATTCCTCAATTTTTTTTTCTGTTCATCATGTATTTGCATCCTTATCTCAAAAGGCATTTGCAGTATTTCATATCTTTCTATTTATTTGTATGTAATGTATTGTTGTGTCTTGTACCACTGCACTGTGTTGTTGGCTACACTGTGTATCTAAGTTAATTGCTGCTGTGTGTAGCCCTATTGCCCAAGTCAAATTTCCCCTCAGGGATAATAAAGTAAACCTTTTTTCAAATCTCATTAACGAGGCAGTATACACAAAGTGACTGTTGCCTTACTGAGCTCTTAATACTCATGGCCTGTTGTAAAAACATACATTTGGAAGGGGGTTGGTTGTAGTTTTAATTGGCTCTTTTAATATACTGTATATGGCCGCTGAGTCATCAGACCCTCTTTATTAATGCTCTGTTGTTATACTGGTTTCCAAATGAGATTTCACTGTTGAATTTCCAAATTAATTGCCTGGCATGTGGGAAAAGAGCCACCTGTTTAAAAAGATAGGAGGCAACCTCTAGTCCTTGGTTGATGAAATGATAGCACTTTAACAGACTGGATCCTCTGTTTTACAGATATTAAGTGATGGCCTTAAGGTAGCCTAATGTTTTATTTTATTTCTTTATTATTAGGAGTAGTAGGAGGAGGGGAGGAGCAGGAGGAGTAAGAGTAGTAGTTGTATTCTAAAATAGATATATAAACATTTGGAAATTAACTATTCAAGCACAGTGGACATCATAATTATCCTTTCCATCATTCAAGCATGGTAAAAGTATCTGTGAATGAACATTATTTTTGGTGAATTACTGAAATATTTCCAGAGACGTTTCCTAATTTAATGATATTTTAGAGGATGTAGGCACCTCTGCTCTCACTTGTTGTATTTTCATTCATGTAAAAGATAGTTTGCAATGGAGGACTCAATTGAGGTGATTCTCCAAGACCAAAGCAGGCACCACCATCACAACAGAGACCACCCCGTCTTGACTGCCTCCACAGGGGCTCTCCTCACAGGGCTCTATGGGATATGGAGCCTCTTTGCCATGCCTGGCTTCCGCAAAATCCCTTGCAGCCTAAAGGTACTTGAAATATACTTTTTCCACGCTTATCTACCGGCTTTGCTCCTCTTACACCTTTCTAAACACCAGATACTGCATGTCGGTTTGTAATGAAATTAAATAAGTAGAGACAGACTATAACTTACTCAATAACAATAATTTGCTTGTTTTGGAGCACAGTGCTCCGTGCTAGCAAGAAATATGGGAACCTTGGAAAATGGTAAGTCTGTAATAATTATTTTATGAGGCATAGCAGTTAACACTATTTCTGTGTAATGGATCACTACTTTTCTTCACTGTCAGTACAAGATGGACAAGAAAACATCTTTATCAGGAGCAAATGATCAGCAGTTGGGTAATGATGAAACCACATAATTGTTATTGCATGGAGACTTAGCATTTTGGGGGATTTGACAGCACCAGTACACACAGTTTATTTTAATCAATGTTAATCCTAAGAAGGGGGGAATTAAGCTGCTGTGTTTAGTCAGCCTGCTGTCTGAGTCAGAATAAATGTGTTATGCTGAATAAGTTTACAATAACTGAAATCCTATTTTATCAAAGATTAAATCCAGTTTACCAAAGATTAAGCCGAGAAAGCAGAGGCTCTGCTGAATTTATCACTGAGAGAAAAAACATGAAACAGTTCAGCTGATAGTGAAATGAGAGACTTGGTGCAAGGATACTGTGTGAGTGCTCAGCAGACATTATAATTATCACTTTTATTTTACTTTTGTTGGCTTTATCATGAAAGGCATTCACTTGAAAGATAATGCAAATTTTCCATTGAGCACGGCATTGTGTCTTCCTGCTGATGTTCCAGTTGCTGTTGTTTGGAGAGACTGGTTAATATTCACAGATTTTCAGCAATCTGAGGTCCTAACGAAGTGAATTTTATGTTATACTGGATTTAGACCAATGTACAGTGGCATACATGTGACAGACGGATGAAGCAAGCCTATTCCTGCCTCCCATATTGTATTTGCCATCTTGATACCAATGGTATGATGCTGATAATAAAGCGTTATTTTATTGACCTTTGTTTTTACTGTGGTCCAGGTTCCGTATTTGCCCTCCAGTAAAGATCAGACGCTGAACATCATGAAGCTGCTTGAGGGACGGACAGGTCATTTAGCAGACCTTGGATCAGGAGACGGCAGACTGGTTAGATGGTTCTGCTTTATTATTTAAATGGTGTGTCTGTCTTTAATAAAAATGTGTGTATGTGTGTCCAAATGGATAGTGTTGTGCAGGCCGGACCGCACAGCCATTTGCCTCAGAGTTTGAATCCAGGCTGTAGTTTAAATGTGGAAGTCTGATTTTAGGTGTTTGTATGTTTGTGTGTTGTTGGTTTTTAGTTTTAGTAGAATTTAAATACATAATCACATTTGATTCTCCAGGTATTTGCTGCCTCCTCTGCTGGTTTCCAGTGCACAGGCTTTGAAATCAACTCCCTACTAGTGGCATATTCAAGGAGCAAAGCGCTCTGGATAGGCGTTCCTCCTAGCCAGGCAACCTTTGTTAAAAAAGACTTCTGGAAGGTACGACCATAACTTTGAACTGATTGGTTTCCTTACGAGTAATCACAGTTTTCGTTTGACCATTTTGTGTCTTTCTTTTCACGTAGACTGATTTATCAATATACGACAATGTGACAGCTTTCCTTGCACCAGGAGTGGTGAGTTTTATTCCCTTATGGAATTATGTTCTTTTCTTGATGCACGTATTTCACTGTTTTCTGTGTTACACTGGAAGAAATGTACCCCATTTGGTTATGACAACACTTAATTGAATGGTGACAAATGCCGCCTTTGCTGATTGGTCGACAGATGGAGGTGCTGGGCAACAAGCTGCTGAAAGAGCTTCCTGATGATGCGCGTGTCATTGTCTGTCGCTTCCCCATCCCCCACTGGCCACACCACTCATCTGTCGGCTCCGGTCTGGACCAGTCCTGGGCCTATGACATCGGCACCGTCCGCTCAACCCTGGGAACCATGAAGAGCCATAACTAGTCACACCTCTGAGCTGCTTTGTTCTCCAGCTTCATCATCCTCAGCAGCACTAAGCCCCCCACAAAACACTGCTCTCATTTCTCTTACCAGATTTGGACAAAATTGTTAACATGGAGGATAATTATGAAACTCAAACATATATTTTGTTTAATAAGCCATTTTCAGTACATATGTTTGAGTTGGTACTTGGGTATATGGCAGGGAAAACAGTGATTTAAGTTAACCATGCCAGGAGTGATGATGTTTTTTGGAAGACACTGTTGCCTATCTACACTGAAGCATTACAAAGAGGCCAGATGTTGGGATTATTTCAACATCAGTTTGCCCCTGGACCATTTGTACTATTTTATGCACTGCCAGAATAGACTGAGTTTCATTTTTGTTGTGACAATCTTATTGAAAATACCAGCATGCACTGCTATGCAGTTTGTGGGTGCCACTGAAACAAGCACTGGGCAAATATGTCTATGGCTCTATTCCTAACAGCTCTATATGCAAAAAAAAATCTAATAAATGATAAAACTGCTTAAAACTTACTATTGTATATTTCATTTTGATGTAATGTTGATGTAATCTTTTATCAAATGTTTTGTTATGGTTCTGTTTGTGTTAATGTAGAACACAATAGAAAACAATCTTCACCCATTTAGTTGTAAAATTAGCTGGTATTTAAATATATACAATAGATGTTCCAAACTAAGAGAAAAAGATAGCATGTAGCATTGTTTTTGTCACTATACCACACATTGCTTTTAATATATTTTTGCTACAAAACTCATATGTAGAAGAACCTAAATTTTACATTTTGATGAGATGTTTTTTCCCCAAGGTGTCAGCTTGGTACATCATCTTGGTACATCATCTTCAAATCAGACGGCTTACGCAGATCAGTGTGTAGGGGGAGATGTCAGGCATCGCTGTGGCTCAGTCATACCACATGCTGGGTGTAATTCAGCAGAACTGACCTTGACTAACCTCTCCATCTCCCTCCCCTCTCTCTGTGGAGGCTGCCATTGGATTTCATGTGTGCTTTTCAGTCTCAGTCCTGATTGTGTGGAAACCAATGCGTGCCATGTGCATAGCTTATCTTGAACTCCTTGCACCTGCAGTGAACAGTAGTCTTACACTGTATGCATGACATGCATCTTGATATGCCTGCATCTGCCAGCTATATGACAACACAGCTGTACTGTACGTGACCACTACACACTCATCACCTGGCAATCACATAAAGCCTGTTGTACAGGGTATGGACCAGCTGTTTGAAGCTTTACATTTTGTATTAGTTTAGGTCTTTGGCAAACACATAACCCCAAATGCACAAACAGTCACTGACTGCTGTATATGGAAGCCGAGCATTTTTAACTTGAAGGAACATCTCCACCTGAGGGTGCTAGTGCTCCAAACTGGGAGTTCTGAAAAAACACATGATGACAAGTGTGAGCCTGAGCAGAATACACAATTTGTTATCCTCTGCGTAGTGAACATCTCAATGACAGTCTGCAACAGACTTAATAAACTGCAGCTTATATTGTGCCACAAAATGTAAAAGGTGCCTTCACTCGTCCATACCAGTTGAATAGAGCGGCTAATCCACTGTACAGCACATGGGTTCCTACAAAACCTTTCGCTTGCTATTATGTGAATGCAGATATAATGAGGGAGGATGGTGATCATTGCTGTTTGCCTGTTAGTAGCGTAGACGTCGATGATGATGATGATGATGATGATGATGATGATGATGATGAAGATGATGAGGATGATGATTGTGATGATGATGATGGTGGTGGTGGTGGAGAATTGGTAGAATCCGTAGGAGGGAATGTGTTAAATAATATAGAAACCATATTCTGCTTTGGCTCTTTTCCATGTCGTGATTTTGTCATCATCAACACTGATGTACATTCAAGTGAATGACATCCACCAAACTCATGCTCTCATTTTTCACCGTGACGTCAGGGAAAGGGTGGCAGACAAAGGGGTGGGGTGGCTGCCAGGATATAAAGCCACGCAGACAGCCTCCTCTGGTTTCATTCTGAGTGCGGGACGGGGAACCACAGTGTCGCCACTCTATGGAAATACAGAGGAATACCGTGCCACAACCGAGCAACAGTAACATGTGTGAGTCCACACAGAGGTCCTGCGAACCTCGCAGGAAGAGAGCGGACGACCGCGGTGTGCCTTCAGAGATGGCCAGAATAATCACCGACCCTGTCACTGGAAAGTGCTACTGCCGTGGGAAAGTTTTGGGAAAGGTAGCGCAGACGTAGTCTTGGTATTTGGCTTTGAGATTTACGACGAAACTTGAAGACAGCATGTTAACTATGTTTTTTCCTTATTCCAGGGAGGATTTGCTAAATGCTTTGAGATGACCGACCTCTCCACCAGCAAAGTTTACGCGGCCAAAATCATCCCCCATACGCGCGTCTCCAAACCTCACCAACGGGAAAAGGTAAGCGCATAGCTCTGCCTCTTGTGCGCACGGGAGTCATCGGGACAACAGATATTTTACTCTTGCCTTCAGTGATAATCATGACCATTTTCTGTCTCTCTCTCCCTCTCTCTCTCTCCCTGTTTCTCTCTCTCTAGATTGACAGAGAAATTGAGCTGCACAGAGCACTGCATCATAAACACATTGTGCACTTTTATCACCATTTCGAGGACAAGGAAAACATCTACATTCTGTTGGAATACTGCAGTAGAAAAGTGAGTGCTGCTGTTTTGTATGTCTGCTATATTAAAGTTTCAACCACCGTGCCTTTACATCATGGCACTTTTACAAGTGCTTTGGATAACACCTGCATTGCACCTAGAATAATTTAGGGCCAGCGCATATGCAGAATTCAGAATGCAGAATATCATCACGATAAAGAGCAGGGTACCATGGAAACATAAGCAAAACTCTAAGACCCTATAGAGAACTGAATATTATTATATTTCCATTTAAACTGAAAAATCTGAAGACATTTTTAAAAAGTCTGTACCACTTTAAATTGAAATTTTAAACAGCTTTCTTATCACAATTGTTGCCATTTTGTGTCTTTTTTCAGTCATTAGCCCATATCCTGAAGGCACGGAAAGTGTTAACTGAGCCAGAGGTCCGTTATTACCTAAGACAGATTGTGTCTGGGCTGAAGTACCTGCATGAACAAGAGATCCTACACAGAGACTTGAAACTGGGTAAGCAGCCACTCTGCAGCAGTGGCACACCAACTCTAAAGAAGTACTTGATACAGGAATGCATGTTTTTTTCTCTCTCTTGTAGGGTATCATTTTTACTACCTGCCCACCCCACCCCTCCAGTTTTTTTGTTTGTTTTTTCATCTTGTGCTACTGATCACATCACAGCATAAAGACTTAGGATCCAAGAAGCATATATCCTTTGATCCCGTGTGCAATATCAGTGCTCACCATTTCATATCATTTCTTCCCTTCAGGTAACTTCTTTGTGAGTGACACTATGGAACTGAAGGTTGGGGACTTTGGTCTGGCTGCCAAGCTGGAGCCAGCGGGAAACAGGAGGAAGACAATCTGCGGGACTCCCAACTACCTGTCACCCGAGGTGCTCAACAAGCAAGGCCACGGCTGTGAATCAGACATCTGGGCCCTGGGCTGTGTCATGTGAGTAGGCTTACACTACATTCCCTATTAGGGACCTCAGATTGGTATATAATCTGCAAAAAAAAATATTTTGATTGCATGTCACCTTTAGATACTCAGAGAATATGGTGCAGCTGTCTCCCTTCCAGCAGCACAAAACACTCAGAATATTGTAATGAAAACCAGCTCACTTCTGCATTGTCTTTTCCCATTGTCCTGCTCCAGGTACACAATGCTGCTGGGCAGACCTCCATTTGAGACCACCAACCTGAAGGAGACATACAGGTGTATTAGAGAGGCACGGTACTCCCTGCCCTCTTCCCTATCACCACAGGCCAAGCAGCTCATCTCCAACCTGCTGGCGAAGACCCCTGAGGACAGACCCCATCTAGACCACATTCTGAGGCATGACTTCTTCACTCAGGTAGGCAGCATTTCCCCTCTCTCTGTCTCTGTCTCTAAATGTCATTGTGTAGGAGTGTAACACTGACCCCCCCTCCATCCGCCACACCGACCCACTTTCTGTCTCTACAGGGCTTCAGTCCAGAGCGTCTGCCTCCTAGTTGTTGCCATTCTACACCAGATTTCCACGTCTCCAGTCCTGCCAAGAGCTTCTTCAAGAAAGCTGCTGCTGCGCTTTTCGGTGGGAAGCGGGACAAGGTCAAATACTACGAGACTCTCAGTGAGTAGTACATCAACCAATGAGCACCCATTCGCCAGATTTTCACCTTGTGAAACTGCTCTTCCTACAAGCAGCATTATTAAACCTTGTTTTAGTGCAAACATTTCACTACTTGGTGATGTTATGTCAGTTTGACTGAGAGGCTGCAGGCTAAATAAGCCGTTCTGTGGCATGTTTGTCTTTGATAGATAAGCTAACCAAAGAGGAAGAGGAGATCTACAAACTGCAGCATGACTTGAAGAGAACTGTCATCAGCCAACAACAGAGCAAACAGCTGGCTGAGGTAAGAGGCTCATCATTCAACACAATAACACAGCATACGGGCCAGACTGGATGAATGTTGCACTTGGAGATATATTATTTATGCACTGAATAACGGGGAAGTGTTTTGATATTGTAGTGGGAGAGACGAGTGAGTCATACTGCTTCTGCACAAAACTTAATAATGAGCACATTTTCAGAGAGAACGAAAAGTCATTATTTTCAACCTCTAAGCCAACGACTGTGCGTCTGTGAGTAAATGCTGAGTCATAGCAGGAAGAGATGATCTAAATTCACATATTCTAAATCCAACTGTCATCGCTTCCCACCTCAGAAAGGAAGGCCGCCTTTGCCATCTGCTGAAAACCCTGTTGCTCCGGCAACGGAGAGCCAGTCCCCGACAACGCGAGATACCATCCGTCTGATCGTGAGGGGCAGTCTGGGGAGCTGCAGCAGCAGCAGCGAATGTGAGTTCACAAACCTCCATTCACAATCATGGTCCAGTACTCACATAGACTCTTGTATAGATTTTGTATCTGTTTCTACCTGTAACTGACACTCAAACACATTACATCCCACTGGAATAGAAACTGCAACCCTGCAGAGAATTTTTGTAAATGGAGAACTGAATGTTGGCAGTTTTGATAGTAAAGATATCTGATAAGGCACCTAGAGTTGCAAAAAAATTCCTGTGCTGTATTGATATGACTGCAAGCTAAGTTGCATGCTTTGTTTTTTGCTTGTTTAAGGCCTGGAAGACAGCACAACAGGAAGTGTGGCTGATACCGTTGCAAGTGTCTTACGAGGGTGTCTAGAGAACATGCCTAAAGGTGAGTTTGCTTATTTGGTCTGACAGTAGTTTGGTTGCAATGACCCAAGCTATCACCCTGCATGTTGTTAGTTACACATTAATATACTCCAGTGGACTGTCATACTACAGCCAAAGCTCAGTATCTGTATTTGAACCTCAAACATCAGCAACAGAAACAGTACAGAATGAAACAGAATGTACTTCAGAAAGTACTTCAGATATTTTTTTTGTCAATAGTGTACAGCTTTTCAAGTTTAAACTTACTGTTTGCAAATGGATTAAGGAATGTTTGCACAAGTTCCCTCCTGAGGTATTTAAATATACAAACAACCCCCTGAGAAATTAGGCTTTAGAGATATCCAACATTTAATATAACAAATATCACATTGCTATATTTGAGATTAGCATCGTATTTCAATGGAGGATGGTGACCCATTCCAGCCCAGGAATTGTCAAGTTTATACTGGAGTTAAGGTTGAAGTTCAGGTAATTACAATTGTATTCTAATCCTCCTGCTCTGTGTTTTCACCCTGAAGCGGATGACATTCCCAAAGGATCAGGCAGCTGTAACCTTCAGTGGGTGACCAAATGGGTGGACTACTCCAACAAGTACGGCTTTGGCTACCAGTTGTCTGATCACACCGTGGGAGTCCTCTTCAACAATGGCACCCACATGAGCCTCCTGCCAGACAGAAAGTATGTACTGTTATGTGCTTTCACAGTACTCACTGCAACTGCTGTCTCCACAGTTAGTGCCAATGGCTTGTCTAAGTCTGCTGTAGTAACTCTAGAAAACATCTTAATGCCTTAAACTAGGTCCAGACTGAAGGGATACCTTGATGGTTTGAATCTGAGTACGCCATCTGTCTTTGCCAGATGCTTGCTGCAATGTGGGGGAAATGTATCTATATTGGTGATTCATTTCACCGAAAACATTCTTATTATCAGTGTTAGCATCTCCCACTGAAGCCAGGGTTGTTTTCAAATCTGGCCCAGACCCTTTGCTGCAGGCCATCCCATGTCCCTCCTGTCTCTCTCCACTGCGACTGTCTAATAAAGCCAGAAAATGTCCAAAAATAATCTTAAAGAAGTAAAAAGTAAAGGAAAAAGTAAAATTCTAAATTTCAAGAGATCCCTTCAAAATTTTCATGGATGACTGTCAACTATTTATTTATCTGGGTGTGTTTTTAACCCCCTATTTCTCCCCCTCTGTATCTTCTCAGGACCATCCATTACTATGCTGAGTTGGGCCACTGCTCTGTGTTCCCAACCTGTGAGGTTCCCGAACAATTTGTGGGTCAAGTGACTGTGCTCAAGTACTTTTCCCACTACATGGAGGAGAATCTTATGGATGTGAGTATATACCTCTTCTCCCCTCTTTTCCCCTCTCTTCCTGTTTCTCCCTGTTATCTTCCTTTTTGTCTTCTAATATCCTGCAGTATTAGAAACAGTGTTTGTTTTTTTTCCCCTTCCCTAATCTGATGTGGTTGTTCTTTTTCCTACGCAGGGTGGAGATCTGGTTAGTATGACAGATGCACACATGCCCAGACTCTACCTGCTGCAGTGGCTGAAGTCCGACCGCGCCCTCATGATGCTCTTTAACAACGGCACCTTTCAGGTAAACACACCAGTATGTCACACAAAACACAGCAGTTACTATTTAGATTAGCAGAGGAGGAGGGTTAGACTTGACAAAGTGAAGCTTCAGGCAAACATGATAGAGTTGTTTGATGTTCATTCTATGCCAGCATATTAACATCTATACAAATCAATCTCATCCTAAAACTATCTGTTTTTTTATCTCCAAAGGTCAACTTTTACCACGACCACACCAAGATCATCCTGTGCTGTCAAAGGGAGGACTACATGCTGACGTACATCAACGAGGACCGCGTCTCCAAAACCTTCAAGCTCAACTCCCTGTTGACGTCTGGCTGCCCCACAGACCTGCGTGAGCGCATGGAGTACTCCCTCAATATGCTGCTGCAGAGATGCAGCTAAACCCAGAATAATGTGTTGAGGACACTTCATAGAGACGATCCTGTTTGTCTTACTACTGCAGTGCTGCAGTGGAGTCAGGAACTGGAAGGAACTGTGTGGCAGAGAGGCTTTGAGGATGGACCTAAGCAAAGAAACACCTAAGATTCATTCCTACACCTCTGCACCTTCATGACTCAGCAGAGGTGAAAAAAATATGGACAGACTATGGACGGGAAAATGAAAATGTGTGTAGCACAATGATGGTGGATGAAAAAGGGCTTTATTGTATGTTGATCACGGGAGGAGAGAGAGAAATGGACATGTTGGAGTGAGTGTGTAGGTACGACTGCGAACCCCATATGTTTGGGACAGAAAGGGATGCTTGGTATGTGAAGAGAAGACCTGGGCTGGCACCCAGATGACTTGTTTATAAAACTGTTGATCCTCTTGTTGTTTGTAGAGTAAATCCACAAAGGGCTGATGCTCAGAGTATAATCGGAGCAAGGCTTTGGAATATTGTAAATGACGTATACTGTGTGCACAGCCAGCTCTGCAGTGCAGACACAGAGGCTGCTTATGTGTGTGGAAACTGGTGGGGCCATCAAAGGATGTGTAGGGGGGTTAAAATCTCTAACTTTAAAACTGTGATTCATTCTCTTTACTGACAGATGGACTCAGTCCAGTGAGCTGAGAAAAGGTTGGATGAGAGAGAGAGAGAGAAGGGGATCAGGAGAAGAGAATGGCTTAAAAAAAACAAACAAACAAACAAAAAAACAACAGTACTGCAAGTCCATTAAGAACCCCTCCAGAGCCATTATCACCTGAGTAGAAAATGTCCTAAATAACTTATTGTGTACAAAGTGCAATATTTATTTATTTAATAATAAAACACATTTTCTAAAAAAAAAAATCTTTGCTTTAATGATTGTTTTTTTTCATCAAATGCTTTTGACTTTTTCAACTTCAACTTTAGCTTCTGCACTGCACTTCTGTGTGTACAATAATAACAGCTGCGTGATGTTTCATGTTTTCTTGACCACCGCAATGTATTTCAGGAGCCCCAGTAGCAGCATTACACAGCCAGAAAGTAATTACACCTTTGCCGATTCACACACACCAACGATTTTTCCTGCCCCATTAGGTGTTAAATAATGTAAGAGGAGCAGAGCTGAACTGAAGCAAAGCAAGTGTAAGTCTGGACAAATTTCACACGTTTTACACATTTGGATCGAAGACACAAAATGTGTTACTTAGTACTAATATCTATGGGCTGGTCTGGGGCAAAGAATATCCTTATCTTTTAGGGACCCTTTTGTTTGTCACAGGAAACATCCATCTAGACTGAGATGGATGCATGATAGAGGGCATGTTTACACTGGAGTTTATTTTCTTTTCCAGGGACCTTCCCTTGCCGAGCTTTCGTCTTCTGTGATAATGGCAGATGACAAGAATGGCTGTGTGAATGTTTCACAAGCACACACACACACACACAGACACACACACACACACACACACACACACAGGCAGAAATGGTTTTGTACACACAGTTCACCACATAGTCTGGATGGTCCTCAAATACGTCCAGAGAGACAAACTGACGGATAGGGGGGAAAAAAAGGTTATACCAGGGCATCATGATGTAACAGTTGCATCAGAGTTTTGGAGACTGACTTTTACAATAATTCTTGAAGAGACTTTCACCTTGAATGTCTGTTACCATGGAAACAAGCAACCACTGACCAATTTAGTGAGTCAGAAATCAATGACTGCTGTGTAAGAGGCATCTGATGCGGACTTTCCTCTCTGAATTTCTTACGTCAGCAATGACATACATTTGAATATTTGGACAGAAAGCGTGTTTCTGCCTTTGCCTCTTGGTTTCTAAACGTTTCTGACATTTTTGCACTGCCATCTTGTTATTCTCATTATGAGAGTTTGATCCGGATATCTGTCTCTCTCTCCAGCTTCAGAGGTTATGTAATCAGAGAAGTGTGGATATTTGAGTCATGCCTTTAGATGTTCACTCAGAATATCTGTGCTCTTAGAGTTAAATAATGAATGCTTCATGCATAAGCATAACCACACAAAAAGAAAGCAATCAGGAAGTAGTGTACAGGAGGAGGAAGAGGGAATTATTCATGACACCACCTCTAGGTCTGAGTTCGTGCAGTTTGACTATAATGGCCTCTAGAGTGGATACTCCAGACTGAAATAGATTTCAGTGCTGACGCTAAGATTTCTGACTTAGATGGGCGATTTTACCTGTGGTCTGAACATCCCAACAGGACATTGCAATACCATTATCAAATGGAATGGTTGAGCCAAACTGATAACAGGAGCAGAAGCAAAACCCTGCTGGATTGGGGGCTTTTAAAGGTGCGCCATGCAAAATTGAGGGCAGATTGGAGTGCAGGCTGTTTACACTCAGCCGACAAAAACATGGAATGAGCACATAATTTGTCGGTGAGGCAGGCCGAAGATGACAACCATGTAGACTCAAAAATCAAATTTTGTGCTTTATCCATATTTTTCGTCAGTTGCTTCTAAAGGGTCCTCAGTGTGGGTTTGATGATAAGAACCGTGTAGATTCAACCATGAAATTACATGCTTGTTGCATGTTTTTTTTTTTTTTTTTTTTTTTTCT
>OMLB01017726.1:37523-86891 GCA_900302555.1 Myripristis jacobus
TATAAACCATTTGCTGCCATTCATTTTGTACAACATGAAAATAAGATCCACAGACGTGAATATTGCCTAAGCTTGATAATGCATGATATGAAGCCTTGAATTGCTTAAAGTGTTACAGAATGTTCTGATTATTGTCAACCATATATCTATCTATCTATCTATCTATCTATCTATCTATCTATCTATATACACCCACACTAGCCTACTAGACAGTTAGGAAATAGGCTCTACCTCCAAATGACACCAGCATTGTTCTTTAAGTCACGAGTTGCAGGTGACAGCTTGATCTAAAAACAGTTCAAAGCATTTTGGAAGCTTTCAGCGGTTCCTAAGATTTAGGTTTTGTCTCAGCTGTTAGCATGCACAAGACATGGAAATGAGTTGTTTGAGAGGTACAAGCTTTGTTCTGCAAAATTCCTAAAAGGCTCTACAAGGGAAAGAATAGGTTTGCAGCAGCTGCAGTGTCACTAGTAAATGATAGATGCAGGGCTGATGGACGGTGGTGAGCTCGACAACTGTGACTGTCGAAATATGTTACACCAACTGCTGACGAACTGCCATGCCGGTAATTGTTGACCATGTGGCAGGACAATAGCTGTTGTCATTACTGTGTGTGCATCTGACAAGGAAAGTGCACAGGAACACATCCTACTGGATATCC
Source organism: Myripristis jacobus (assembly GCA_900302555.1). NCBI lineage: Eukaryota > Metazoa > Chordata > Actinopteri > Holocentriformes > Holocentridae > Myripristis > Myripristis jacobus. The sequence continues at coordinate 38,185 of OMLB01017726.1, forward strand.
TCTGCTTGGCTCGGCGGATGAGATGGGAACAATACGTCCGAGAAAGTTCAGGGGTTGGAACTAAGGAGGAAAAAGATGTTTACATCAGTTTCTGGAAAACGTACTCACAGGAGATAATGTGATTGGCAGATAGATTTAGGCATTGTTGCTGATTTCTTACAACATTTTGGGGGCTGTGATACATGGCCCGTTCCAGGTTTCTGTCCAAAATCTTATCTACTCTATGTGGCACTGCACATTATAGTACAAAACGATACAATTCAACATTTTACTAATGTAAATATTCTAACTAACATGCAGTGCGAAAATGAAAAGTTTAATTTCAAAATCACATACCAAGACTTTCAAATGATTGTATGATTATGGATGTACATGTATTAGAAATGAAGGTCCCTCTCACAATGGAATTAGTGATGGACTTCAGGCAGTGCATATTTTGCCAAACTGTATTAGTTATAATTATGCATTTATACTGTGCATCCAGATTTTTTTCATAATATTCAGAAATAAAAGTAAAGACAGAATCCCATCTGCCTTGGTTGTACCTACTCTATGCTATGTTCTGTGTTTTGGACTTAACTCTTTTCAATGTGCTAAAATAAACAATAATAATAATAAAAAAAAGATTACCGTGACATTTTTCATGATCAGTGTATCTGTGAAATGAGGTGCATTTCAGGAGTTATTCTGTGCTGATGTGTGAATCCGCTTTAGTGTTCGTGAGTTCCTGTGCTTAATAGAACGCCTTTCACAAACCTCAGGGAGTGATTACAGAAATTCCTGCTTTAATTCATGAGTGGGCATGTGAGCAAATACATACAGCCAGCTAGCCAAATAGTCTGTGAATACTGAGGTGTGTCTATGATTGCGGCTGTGCTCCTAATTCAAAGGCAAAGTGTGGCTGCATTGCGTTATATATTACTGAGGTTACCATAAATGGAGAAATTGCCACAAATTACCACATTTTCTGCAGTGGATCCATCCCTGTTTGACTGAGTGGTGCAGTGTAGAAAAATAGTCTTTACTCTTTCATGTCTGTCAAAAACTGACGTGTTAAATAACTGAATAAATGTCCTCCTATCAAACTCCATTGTAGCTGTACTGGAAACCTCCCGACATGACTCCACTTCATCTACAGATGGCCAATTATATGCGTGAATAAACAATAAACACTGACAAACAACAAAATGAGCAGAGAAATGCAAGGTACACTGCCAATAGCTGTTTTTGATAATGTGTTGCGATGTGGACTTTTCCTTTTGCATCCTTATATGGGTCCTTTCTGGATTGCAGATGCGCTTGCCTTCCGTGTCGAGGGCTACGTGTCATGATGTTTTGTAATGCTCTCATCGGTTAACCTGCATTACTGTTTGTCTGCTTTGTCTCAGTCTGAACCTCCTCATCCACGGTGACACTGATGTACAGAAGAGAAAACATGACACAAACAAGCTTAGTCACCATCAGATGAAAGTGATGAAATGACTGACCGGTGAGTGTGAGGCAGCCACGTGTCTGCGTATGCGTGTGTTTGTCAGCTGCTAACCCACCTGCAGACCCTCCTCTTGGACTGACTCAGAATTATAAGACGTATCTGCAGCGTCACGTGTATCAGTGAGGATTTGCATGAACTTGTTTGCTGTGAGCCTGCAGAACTAACAAGGAAAAGACAAAAAAGCATGTCCTTGAATCCTTGAATGCAGAGTGCAGCGCCACTGAGGAATATTACCAGCTCTCTCAAATGCCAAGAACTGGAGGATCTTGGATATTAACAAAGCCTTGACTGTTAACACCCAAGAGGAAAAGCATAAACATGATCTGTGGAAGAAAACACTTCCACCAGCCTCGACTAGAGACAAGCCCAGACATGCCTCAAAGTCCACTCCTTATGCCTTTCATAAAGCATCTTCCTCATTCTTGATATGCCAGCCAGGCCATGCCTCTGCATTCCAGTGCATTTACCTGCATGAGATCTCTGAGAAGCAGTTGTTGTTCATTGTTCTTTATTTTCTCTGTGTGTGAGGATCCATTGTCCAATATCACAGGGAGATAATGATACCCAAATGCAGTGTGGAGATGGTGTGTGTTTGTGTGTGTGTGTGTCTGAAGTTGGAGGGTGGGCGCCAGCTATCTTCCTTGAGACATGAGGGGATTAGATATCTATCAGGCTAATGTATCTCTCTCAACATCCAGTCATCTCCTAAGGGAACACACACACACACACAGACAACAGCACACAGACAAGAAGGCACACGTCACGTCCTTTCCTAAACGCTAAAACGGTATTTTCAGCATCCAGGAAGCCAAAAAGAAAAAAACAAAACAAAAAAACAAAGGCTGTGGAATCAGTACTGTAGTTATGGTCATTTTATTTTTGTCACTGTCTCTGAAATTCAAACAGACTCCCAGGAATAGAGGGTAATTCAAGTAGAGGATGCTCAGAGATGGCATGTCTGATTCAATCACTGAGCACGAAGGCTGTCACAGAGCAGACTACCATGCAGCTCCTCCAAAAGATCCTATCATGTATTTTTATCACCCTTTCTTTTCTAGTTTGTGAATGCTGCCCTCGTGCACTTGTCTGGGAAAGTTTGATCAAGCTGATAGACAGAACAGTGTGCCACATTTAGTCTGCACCGTAGACGTGAATTAACGACGGCAACTGTTTAGTCATAGGAGACGGACGAAATAATGTCACATTTAACCAGCCAGTGAGTCACAAGAACACACGTGGAACAAGGTCGCAGCTAGAGGTGAAACTCCAACTTAAATCTTTTAAGTACATGCAAGTTCATTTTTAATTTGCCCCACTTCTCACTTAAGATTAAGTCACACAATCAGTATAATCTCCACAGTCACTCATCAGCTGCAGACAAGGTTATTTAAGACTAAGACTGAGCTCAGGACCAGCGTTTGTATCACCGCCTCAGCCGGAGACATTTTACTTCTGGGTGCTCCGGGGGGAAATGGCATCTTTAAAAATACATTATGCTTTTACTCCTCTTTGATTACGCAACACAGAGACATGCTCTACTTAGTCTCTGTATTGTACTGCATAGCCCGTGCGCGCAAACAGTAACGCTACCCTTTGCTTTTGAACCACTATGCGACAAAATGTGAGCCTGATATTGCTGTACCTCAGTGTAATTACAGTATGGCAGGACAGGTTATATGTGAGTATGTGTTCACTCTCAAGAAGCATGCTGTTGGTGGAATCTAGTCATCATGCCTTGAATACAACCAAAACTGACTGCTAGGCTGATACACTAGGCAAATACACTGCATTCATACCATTACTCCACTTTCTGTCTTTCTTATTGACCTCTAAAATCTATCTATTGATTTGTCTGTTTGTCTGTCTGTCTACCAGTAGGTCATTCATCCAGGTTATGAGCATGCCCTGCTTTATACTTACATTTTCATTCACAGTTACACCATCTACTCCACACTGTGCAACATCCTGCTTTATTGTTCAAAAAGCATTAACGCTTGTACAATGTGTGTGTTAGTGTGTCTGTGGTGCTGCTGAAGTGGGTTGAGTTCCATCATAGACCTGCATGGGGGCAATACGAGCATATGAATGTTATGCCTGTTTTCCAGTGTTATGGTAAGAGGTGAAAAAAAAGAGCAAAAGGAAAAAAAACAGAAGAAGAAAGTATTGTGGAATGAGAAGGTGAAATGGTTGCCTTCTCGGAGGGGGGTCGTGTGGGTGGAGGGCGGGGTGGTTGTTGTGGCTGGGTAGGGGTCGGGGACAGGAATGACGACAAAATGATGCAGGAGCCTAACAGCAGGACGCCTGGTTACCGTCTATCAGCAATCAACTGTCAAAGCACTGCGGGATAGCTGCTTGTGTGTGTGTGTGTGTGTGTGTGTGTGTGTGTGTGTGTGTGTGTGTGTGTTCATGATTACATAGGAAGGAACAGAAATAATCCAAGCATGAATCCAAGCAAGTCCAAATTCAGTAAAAATGAACACTACAATAATTTGGAATGAGACCCTAAAAAAGTGGAAAATTATGGCACTGCTTTGTGGTTGCAACAGAGGTGTATTTACACCACATAGTAACAGTTTACGGGTATTTGCAAGCAACACGGCGATATTTCACCACATTACCCTGCACTTGGCCTCACAAGTGTCATGCTGTGATGCTCATTGTTAATAGGTAAATACAACCAAATGACAAGACAGCACCTATTTGCTTGCCAAATCATCAGGACACTGGGACACATTACATAATAAAGTTATTGAGTCAGAAGGTGGCTCATGAATATTAAATAAGAGGGTTACGAGGGGTCTCACTTGGTTCCTGGAATACACGGTGTGTTCATGTCACCTATAACGGCTTTTTGCCAAATGCTGCTCTGAGCCAGACTCTGCTGGGCTCGGAAAGACGTCAGCAGAAACGACAGCTCATTATTCAGCTGTGAGTGCTACACTCTTCTTCACAGCTTCAGTAGGAGGATTTTAGATTCACGCTGAATGGTTTAGACTCGCTAAAAGGATGGGATGAGAGCAGAATAGTCAGCTAACCCGTTAGCACATTTTCTGCCTCACAGTGTAGAGTTTAGATAGCGCTGTTTTTATGAAGAACTCTTGCCCACTTACATTAATAGCGGTGACTCCGTGTTGTAGGTGGTACTCGAGGGGCCCTGCAGCTGCTGATCAGTGTGGGTGTGCAGGGGATAACACCTTTCCTTCCTACAGGAAAGAGATAGCTGGCTAAGCACGAGGCTTCCTGTGGCCTAAATTAACACAACATTTCTTTTCCTGCCAGGCAGTTTCCTGAGTTAATGAGCCAGTGAACATGAACGGTTGCAAAGAGTCCTCACGTTTATTGAGGTAAAGTAAATTGCATTTTTTTTTTCTCGAGATAGCTTCAGTTCCTCCTTTAAATTACAATTCAAGAAATAAATCAACCTTGACTTTTCCTCATTGAGTCAGCAAGCCCCACATTTTTCAATATTTTATAACATACTGACTACATAACATATTCACATACTCACTCACTCACTCACTCACTCAGGCCCTCTATCTCTTTGTCCCAAGCAGTGTTTACCCTCTGACCGGAGGGTGGAGTGGATTCAGCTTGGCTTCCTGCACAACAGGAAACAGAGAGCGGGGGAAGAGAGATGGGAAGGGCTTACAGGGAGCTGATGGATCTGTTCGTTTCACCCCATTGTCTTGGCTTTCCTCGACAGGTGCACTCAGGCCTCCAGCAGAATAACAAGAAAAGTGCAGTGCGTTTTCTGCGTTTCTTCAAATGATCGGAGGCCCCCGGGTTGTATGGTGAAGCACTTATGTGCGCGTATATTTATGTACATGTAGGAAACGGAAGTCAAAGCATAGTCAAGGATGATGACACAACACTAAAAAAATACTACAGCTGCAACAACCACATCTTCAGCTACACGAAGAAGAAGAAGATGAAACAGAATGAGGACAGTAGAAGATGAATTAAAGATCAAAAAATGACTTCCAGTTGTTTAGTATGTGACTATTTTGTCATAGCACAGTTCACTTTGTTCTTACATCTCCGTGAGCCGTCTGTGATACTGCACATATGCACAGCTGCATAGAAAACCACTTGAAAAGGCAACGATGATTCACCGAGGATCAGAGAGGAAGACGATTTTGTTGCAGAAGTGCAGACAAGTATTGCATTAGCATATAAAGTTATTTTGCCCCTCATTATTAATAGGGGATTTTCAGGTTGCACGTCAACATGGAAAGAGTGAATCATTAGTGTTCATTAAAACTGACTGTGACAAGGCCGCTGTTGGCCATAAGAATGACATTTGTTGGCTCCTAAATTGAATGTCACATCCCTTTAAGTGGGGTTAAAGTATGAGTAAGACAGCTAAAATGAGGACTGATAGCACCACAGGAGTGTATTCTTCGTATTGAAAGGCGTTCCAGGAGACATTGTGTGATTTCTGATGGAACAATATCTAATCAAGGTGCATTCAATAAGGTTTGCACTATCCAGAGGTTAACGAGGATCTTGACTGGTGTTATTACCGTGCGATTTCATTATGGAGGAGTCTGTTACCTCTTGTTCTGTACCAACACTTCACGTTTGTAAGAAGATATTCAAAGCTGCGAAGCTCGGTGTTTGATCCTGTATCAGAGTTCAGTAACTGGATCATGTGACCGCTCTGCTGGGGCGTATTTTATTGGCTCCAGCTGCAGAAAATGTCCAGGCATGTCTGACGTGCAGTGCAGGAATGAGGGCACATTCTTGTCCTGTATATCAGACTTCACTTTATTACTGAATGTTATCTGAGTGTGACCTCTCTTTTATTTTTCAGTTAAATCTATCCACAGGACACTAACTTGACATGTAATTCACTAACTAAACTACAATTACTTCAACGTGGAATTCCTTGATTATTGCTTTTAATTAATTAATGGCTATTTGATAACACCCCAAACAGGGCCCGGAACATATAACATATCCTGTTTCTGCCGTACCTGAGAGAGGAGCATATGGCTGCGGGGTTTTAATGATCTGAGTCGCATGAACAGCAAATGAAGAGAGGTGTGCTTGAACAGATTTTTGCTGACACCTGACTTTTGGAGAAATTTACTACAGGCCCACACCCAAAGCCGCAGTGTCAGGTTTCTTTCAAAGGAATTCCATGGCCCCAAAAAAATTCCAACAAAAACATATAATTTGTGTTTGATTTGTGCTTGTTGCGAGGTGGTTTTATTGGACAGAAATATTATTATTCCCCCGTATACGTGTTTGGCTTGTTGCTACTGGTTGTCGGTTGTTCAGTGAAATACCAACAATTAACTTCCTTTCCTCTTTTGCATTGCCAAGAATCTACACGGTGGGATGGTTGACTCACTCACCTAATTCCTTTAATATGGAGCGGCACAGAGTAATTAGGAAGGAATGAGGTGGGGTTGTTAGGTGAGGCTGTAGTAAAAGTCCATTCTGATTTATTTGAAAATTATGATTTCTCAATAGCTTTTTTTTTTGCAAAGACACAAATTTCTGTCTAGCCTCAGTTGTGATGGAAACAGCTTAAATCACTGCGACAAGGAAGCAGTCTACACTTTCTCCAACAGACGACAAAGTGAAAAGGTGTTACTTGCACCCCGGGCTGCCAAAAAAGAGGACACTCTGGGTGTCTGATTTGTCCTAGAACACCACTGCGCTCTCACAGGGCTCCGGCTTGAAGTGACTTTGTCATCGTACTTCGAAAGACTTTACGGAAACACAATAACTTTGATGTTGTGACGTTGTCGTGAAAATGCCTGAGAGAGAGAGATGTTCATCTTCTGAGGAGATGGTTTGACTGCTTTGTAGTCAAGTAAGAAAGTTGAGAGATGGGTGGGAAGAATAATCAAAGCAGAAGATGTCGTGTGCAGGCAGTGTGGCTCTGCGAGCACCTGTGTTGTTGAGGATAATCATTTTTTTCTGATGCATGTGGAATACTGACCAAACAGACAACTTGATAACAGAGAAGCACACACACACACACACACACACACACACAAACACGCAAAACTAAGACCCAAGGACTAATACTGAGATGCAAAGAAGTGGAAATATTGCTGAAAAAGATGTTGTGATATGTCAGAGCATAAGAATGTAATGACTCATTTGAGGCTGAGAAGGAAATTCAAAGATGGAAGGACAACTTATGGACACAAGTAACAAATAATATGAGCAATATGTAATGTGATGAGTGTGAACTCGATAAAACAGTCCTGTATGAGTCACAGAGAGAACAAAATGAAATGAAGTGCCAGACCTCTTACCCTGCCACAACAATCATCCCACCCTCTACCACCGCACCACCTTTGAACAGTCAAAGTTTTCACCTTCTCATCCCACAACAGTCACAAAAACAGCTGTGTCACTCATATGGCCTTGTATTACCCCTCATGGGTCTATGACCAAACTCATGTAGTACCAGCATTAATACTAATTGAACAATTACAACTCTGTGACTGAACATGTAAATATGAGACATGGCATGCCCAATCAACTTTTCCTGGAATAAATGATTGCTTTACACAGAGCACCAGATAGATAGATAAGATGGAGTTCCTATCCTGAAGGTTGTCTAAGGTCCATTATCATAGCCCTTTCATTTTGAAAAAGCTTTTATTAAAGAATTGCACATGAAGTTGTGCCCGTCAGCAGACATGTAATTACAGTAGATATAAAGTCTATCATTGCCCCATCTTTTGCTTTATCAAGGAAATATTGCATTTGCACACACAAATCAATTGTGTGTGTGTGTGTGTGTGTGTGTGTGTGTGTGTGTGTGTGTCACAAAGCAATCATAATTGTGTGTCACAAATTAAACATGTTACTTAGAGCAGGCGGAGGGGGTTGGGGTATTTCATGTGTTTTTATTGCATTTTTCTGTGCACTCTGTCTTTCTCGTGTACTGAAAAATGATTTTTTATATTTTTTGAGGCAAAAGGAAAGCAATGCTATCTATCTAACTAGTAACATCATCGGTCTCAGTCATGCGTTAAAGCTTTATGAACACTTTTGGAAACTGAGGCAAAGGATCCAAGGAGGACAGCTGCAAGATTTGACATAGTAATGCATTTTTTTAGCTACATATTGCAGAGTGACAACTATTCGACACACAGACTTGACTGTCAGAAGAATAATTTCATATTATATCTTTAAGGACTGCAGTAAAAAATATAGCCCCAAGTGGCAATGGCAGCATCAAACACAAAAACCAGTCTTGACTCAATGTGACCCTCAGAAAAACTTGAAAACCTGCCACATGCATAAATTACCACATCGTTGGCAAGGAGGACTCGGACGCCCAGGGACACAAAACCAGGACCTTTGTGTCCCCAGGGAAGGTGAATAACAGAGTAAACTTCAACAGTGACGCTTAAACAGCAATACAAATATTCTGGTAGCATTTAAAAGAACACTTTTGGAGATAAAGATGTTATTTGATTTTGTATATTTTGAAAGACATAGAGTGACGGATCTTCAAGGGAGCTGAAAAAATTCCATCTCTCTAGGACCAACAGTGTAATTGAAATTTTTTTGTTGTTGTAGTTTTTGGATGTTTTGAGTGTGTAATCAAGATATGTCGTTATAAGCAATTAAAAGTTTATAGCGCATTATATTTTTCACATCATATCTCACATGGATATCATGTGAGAAATAAAATGTAATTACGTAACAATGATGTCATTATAGTGCCACTGTCTAGCCCAGTAGGTATACTTTTTGTTGCTTGAGTAGTGGGTGAGATTTCCAGCCTTTATCACATTTGCTCTTATGGTTTCAGAGATCCAGGTATTTTTAGTGCAGAAGAATGGAAAGAAAGAATCAGTCATCCAAACAAAAACAATAGGGCTCCAGGACATTGTGCCTGGACTCTTATAATGATGCAAGAGCCACGGTGAGAGATCACAGTTAGTGTCTCGACAGATGTGGTATCTGAGGAGTCTTGCCTTGGGCTGTGAATTGGTGTTAGACCTCCTGCGATGACAGGGGCAAAGTGTTGTGTGTGTGGCATTTGTGTGTGTGCTCCTGTGTTTGTGTGTGTGTGTGCACGTACACATCATGACCCAGCCTGTTTCGATGATGTTACCAGACCTTTTATTGTCTTACCTTAAGCAGAAATGTCCCGAGGGGCAGAGCTCTCCACACAATGCCTCTGGACTGGCAGAGATGGCAGGGCTGAAAACAGCTCCAAAATTATAGGTTTTTCCAGAACAAAGGAGGATGTTTAAGCCTCTGCATGACTTGAAGTTAGAATTAGCATATTCTGGTCCACTGAACATTTAAATGTCTTCTCAGCTGCCATCTGGGTTACTAAGATACTGGAGGAATTCATTGAAAAATACCATTACAGTGCAGTCCAATCCTGCATTATTACAGAATATTCAGTCATTCTATTGTAAATTTTAGAGCACATTCACATTAAATTCAGGGTGAAAATAATGGATTGGACTGCCCACATGATAAACCTGCACACAAGACTGCTGTGTTTTGCTGTGTGTGTCGTGCCATCGTGCCGGACCCCTTTTTTTTTTTTGCTTTGTCATGCAGTGTTATTCTGTGCCATGTTGTGTTTTGTCGTGATGTTTCGGTTCTGTGTTATCCTGAAGGACTTATCAAGGCAGAGACTGAGACAGGCTGCATTACAGCTTTAATGAAATCTGTCAGCTCTGACTGCACTCAGGGGCAGATTGGAGTGCAGCAGCGCTGCTGAGACCACAGCCCAGGAGAGGAAGATGGAAAGGGAAGGAGAGGTGAAAGAGAGAAAAGTAGGCATGACTAGATAGAGAGAAAGGCAGAGGCTCCAAGTGTACGTGCAAGATTGTGCGCATGTGTCTGTGTGTGTAATTACACACTGATGAATAAAGCATTCTGCCAGGCTGCTGTGCTCCACTCCAGTGGCTCTAAACCGGAGAGGCAGACAGCCACAGGCTCCCTGCTAAGACCGACTGGGAATGAACAGAATACTAATGCACACTATAGGCAGGGAGAGGGAGGGAGAGGAGACACTGAGCGATGGAGGGAAGGGAGGGAACGCAAGAGGAAGCATGGAGAGGGGTAATAAGAAAAGGGCATTGACCAGAAAGAAATTATAAAAGCCAAAAAGGCATAAAAGAAAAGAAAATGCTGAGGTGTAGAGGGCATGGAGGTGAAGATTAAGTGTGATATACATACAATGTAAATGAATAACAATGGCAACTTAGTGTTATCCAGCGATGTGAGGTATCTAGTGATGTGAGCTATAGTTGTGAGATGTGCGCACAAAGGCCATGCCTGAAAACATCAGTGACGTATTACAGTATTACACATTACACATTGCACAGTCAACTAATGTAATCATCCAATAGATAATGAAGTTTGTGAATGAGAAACTGCATCAGATGGAATCTGGCAGGCAGAGGAACCCTTACGGGAAACTCTTACGGGAGACTTAATTGACTTAATTGGATTTTTATCGGTCACCATGGAGCCCTTACTGGTGGTTTGTTTTGACTGAGGTTTCGTTTTCATCTTTGCACCCGAATGGAGGAGTTTGGCTTCTTTTTCTATCAAAAGGATCAAAGGTGTTGCCACTTAATTCAGCAACTGAATAAGAATGTAAAGGAAAGCCAGCGGCCAACCTATTAAAACCCCATTATCATCGTATGTTTTGCTGCTGCCAGTTCACAAATTCCCACAGCAGTTTTCCTCAAGGTTAAATATCTGTCATGGATTTAAAGGTAATATGACAGAGAATGCCTGACAGTGAATGACAGAGCTGAGAACATGAGAGAAAAAGACTAGCAGCCTCAGGTAGTGTGCTGAATACAAACAAGATGCCACCTCACTTTCCACCGTCTGCTGCTGTTTCTGTCTCTCCCAGGCCGGTTATTTCATGCAGTTCAAGTTTACAGTTCAATAACGAAACAAAGTGATGCGTGATGCTTAAATAATTAAGGGGACATGACATTGTTCTCATGCCATATGATAGTGGAGGATCCTTGGCATGCCATTCATCTCAACACTGATCACTACAAGCAGTCTTTGAGCTGCATTCCACATAACATGAGCACCTTCGGTTTCTGCGATGACTCCAAACACTGAAATTAATTTGTATACTGTGACATTTTTATATCAGGGGCAGGAACAACATTGCATTCTTTGTGATTCACTCTCAGACAGTCCTGACATTTCATGCCCTATTACCCAATGCAGTCCTTCATTTTTCATTAAAATATCTATGATTAGATTTGTGCTGCTAGACATACCTTTCATCCTCTGCTTTCTGGCCTTTGTCTGAGTTGCATAACCGCTCCCTTCGCTATCAGTGCCCCCCCAGGTTATATTACTGTGGTATACATTATGCAACCCCAAGCGACACCAAATTTAAAAAAAAGCATCTCTGCAGCCTATGGTCTGTTTATTCCCAGTAGAGTCCCAACCAAGGTCCAGCTGAAGCTTTGAAATTTAAATTCATATTAACATTCCCCTTGAACTACAAGGGTCTCGGTGGTAATTATTCATCTCTATTAGGGGCTGCCATCTCTATAATTGGTCTTCCTGTTTTTTGTTGTTTTTTTGTTTTGTTTTGTTTTTTTTTTTCTCAATCACAGTGGTCTTACTATGAAAGTCAAAATTTTCATCAAGTGTTTCCTGTGTGTGTTTGCCTGATGAGCTGCCCAACTGCAGACAAATTTAATATTGAGGTAAGGTAAGGTAATGTGTGTGTATGTATGTGTGTGTGTGTGTGTGTTTGTGTGTGTGTGTGTCTCTCTGTTTCTGTTTTGATCTTTGGAAGCATTAAACACGACCAGCCACATGCAACACAGCTGATACACAGAGAGGATGGTTTGGTCATAAACTGACAAAACAGACTGATGGATCAGCTTCCACATCTGACTATCAAAGCAACTGCAATAGAAAGCTTTAAAGGAAAATTCACCCTCGAATAGTCTTATTCTGATAATCTGTATTGCTCAGTACATCCCAGGAGTTGTTTTTTTATGATGAAGGGTTGTAATTTACATTTTGGTGCACCCACTTCACCTCAACCTACCTTGCCTGCCTCTGCTTCTACAATTTCCAACATGTCCCAGAACGACTTTTGACAACTGCCAGAGAACAGGTGTGAACTTCTGATTGATTCTGAGGGACTGACGCCAAAGCTAAGATGTTTACTATTGATTTATTAGAAAACTGACAATTTTTCTCCTATCAAACTTCATTGTAATTGTGCTGTAAACATCGTGACATGAGACCATGAGACCAACTAGAAGAGTGCACTCCACAGCCAATTGAATTGTCAAATGCTAAATATATAAAATCAATTCAAATATAATACAGTGCAGTACTGAAAATATAATACAGTGCAGTACTGTAAAACTCACAATGCCTCTCGAATTTTGTTACAAAAAGAGCAAAAATTAAAATAGCAAATTTCAAAATTACTAGTAAAGGTCTCTCTCTCCCTCTCTATATCATACACACACACACACACCACAAACACATGCCTTCAGGCTGCTGCCTGTTGGAGATACCAAACAAACACACTGGGCTCAGAAATAGAAGGTGCATCACCAATATCAGTGTTATTCAACAGAGTTAAAGTATTTCAGGGTGGAGTTTTCATTTGATGTTCAAAGAAATGTAGTTTCACAAACGCAAAAAAATAGAGAACTCAGAGGGAAACATTAGCTAATAGAGTCTGTCACCGTCATGACAGGGTCTTTAACATTCACAAGGCCACCTACTTGTCACGGCTGCCAAATCCAATTTTAAGCAGCGTCATTAGGATTTCCGAGGATGAGACATTGGCAAGTATTTCATAATCTCTAGTCTCTTCTAAAACTTTACCAAACAATGCTGTGCAATTTTATCATGCGATGCAGCAGGGCTTGTTACCATGACAAATTTCATCAACCTAAGTCACATCACGATGAGTGTCTTTCAGATGATCTCACACAACCCAGGTTTGGGTGGATTCCTACTGCAGTATCCGTGGTGTCTTAGACATATCGAGAGGCCATTTATTCCTAAACTCACCTCTGCCGACTCCTGCCTCCCCTGCTAACATGAGTCACTGCCGGGGTTGGTGCTGCAGCATTTCAGCACCACAAAACAAAAACAACAACAAAACAACTGAAAGATTAGCTGTCAGCTTTGGCAGTGAAATAAACGCACCTGGAGTACAGTGTGTGGATGAGAAAGCAAGATCTCGCAAGCGTGGGTCCTCTCTCTGTAATAATATGTAACAGAAGATAATGACAAATCAGATGGATCGAAAATAATAGATGATGAGCGTGGCCATTACCATGATGATGATGATGATGATGATGAAGGATGATGATGTTGATGTAATCACTTTATTTCATCACAAATGCAAGAATAAGGATGTTGATGATAATGATAATACTGACACTGATAATGCCGATGATAATCAGTTTAGTTTAAGACAATGGCAATGATGAAGATAAAGGTGATGATGATAATGATGATGATGATGATGATGGTGATTTAGTGGATGCAGAACATCATTTTAGTCAGAGACAATGACAATGATATAGATAAAGATGATGATGATGATGATTGTGACAGTAATGCTGACACTAAAATTCAGACTATGGTGCCACCATTAACTCCTCTGCACTAGTCCTAACTAATACACACACACACACACAACACCATGTCTAGTTTTCAGATGCATACTGCACACACACATTTTCACGCTTTCCTATTCTCTTCCTCTCTCACCCACTCACAAGCATGCACACACTCACATGCAATCACAAGCACCCACATTCGCTTGCACTCCCCTGCCCTCGCCGACTGCTCTGTACTACTCTCATCCAGATGGACGGACATGTAATTACAACCCGTTAAGCTTCCCAGAATCCTCTCTGACTCTTCAGGGAGCTTGAAAAGACTGCTCTGTGCTTTCCAATCTCTGTAATGTCAGTCTGCAGAAGGTTACGCTCTACTCCCCTCTACTCCCTTCCTTCCCGCTCTCCCCATTTTTGTTTTTTCCTGTTCTTCTCATCTTTGACTCTCAGCCTGCTCTAATGCAAACCTTCTAAAATAGCATTTCCTTCATCTTGTAATGGTCAAGAGCTTGCTTGAAGATAGCATCTTGTTTACGGTGACGGACAAAGTACACAACCCCATTACTTGAGTCAAAATATAGATACTCCTGATCAGGGTTGCCCCTGGCCAAACTGGGGCCCTAGGCAAATTTTGTTATGGGGCCCCCACAGTGTACACTCCTGCACAGTAGGTACAAAATCAGTGCATAACAAAATGCCATTTAACATAACAATCATTATTGATTAGAACAGACATCATATGAAATAAAAATAAATTAGGTCATCAACTAATAATAACAAAAAATTCAAGAGCAGATGTTTTCCTTAAAAAATGGACAACCTGAAACAGAAAAACAAAAACAAAAACAAACAAACAAACAAACAAAAACCCTAGCAGCCAGACCCTTGTGTCTTTAGGGCCCCAATTTGGCCAGGGGCAGCTCTGTATCAGAGGTGAATGCAGAGTGCAGATACTTTACTGTTGTAAAACAGGATATTTAATGAATGATAATGTCTGCCGCTGGGAATAACTGAATCTCCAGCAGATAATATACAGACTGGACTTCTCTCATGTCCTGAATTGCAGCTGAAGTATATCATATGGCCAGAGGTTTTACATTTTTACTTAAACAACATACCCACCTTTGCATGGAGCTTGAGTTTCTTCTTGTTTTGGTTTTTTTTTCTTGCTTGTGATGGATTCAGTTTGTCTTTTTGTCACCACCTCTTCACCTGCACTGGTGCCCAGCTCTGAGCACTGATCGGTCAGATGTTGCTTTTCAATCATTACAGCGATGCGTGTGATAGATGACAGACCTCCGCTGACCTGACTTTGTGCGTGTGAGCCTTGTGAGCGATGGCTTGGGGGCCTCATGAAGTGCTCACACTGAGGACACTTGGACGTGCATATATGTATTGCATTTGCACGTGAGGCCCCAGCACAACTTGAGGCCCTAAGCAGAGCACATGTTCTGCATTTAGGGATGGCCAGCCCTGCTCCTCGTCAAATATTACTCCACTACAAGTTAAAGTTGCAATGTTGCAATTTTTTATGAGTTAAAGTACTTGCTTTTAAAACTATTCAAAAGTACATTTCCTTTTTTAATAAGAAACGCATTGCTCTATTGTTTTCATAATGCATTTACAGAGCCTTGTAACTCTCGGAAACCAACTAATGAATACACTGACTTGCTTGAAGAACCATTTTGCTACACAAATGCACTTGCCACCACCTGGTTAATCGTTTGCACTATGCTAACTAAATGGAACAGATGTATTTTGCTTTGAAAGTGGATGTCTTGCTTGTTTGACAGAGCTGGATGACGTACTTTCACTATTTACATCAAACCCAGTTGAGAGCAGTTACTGAGATGTTTTTTTTTCTCCTGTGAGGAGCACAGCATGTAGCCAATCACATTTTGGAGAGGAAAACAAATTCAACAGCTGACTTCAAGCTGGGCTTAAAAGTAATAGGTAACATAATGAAGTAAAGCTGTAAAGTAATGAACAAGTAACAACCTTCATAGAAATGTAGTGGAGCGAGAAGTACAATATTTGTCTTTGAAATGCAGCGGAGTAAAAGTCATATGTTTCCAACGTAAAAAACACTAAATGCACTTTGTTACTGCCCACCGCTGCTTGTTTGCAGATAATGTCACACAACATTCATTTATTGTAACTATGCTGTGCCTTTTTGTTTTTTGAAACTGAACAATGACAACACCGAGTCAGTTGTCCTGGGCCCTGGGTCAAGGGACAAGGTTAAGCTTAGGCAACCTTTAAATAATCTGCTGGGGGTTGGGCATGGGTGTGTTTTGACATAATCTTGTCCTGGGCACGAGCAAAACACATAGTGGTCACCAAATGGCCATTACCTTAAAGCGATCTTCTTACCAGGTACTTTTCAGTGCAGTGAACTTTCCTCCAGTAACCACAGGTTCATGACAACAAGTCCCTGTGTGTCGTCTGGCCAGCTTCATTCCCTATTTTAATGAGGACACATATTGCTGGGTAAACAGAGGTATCAACCACGGGATGTGTTGAGGTCACAGAGCTGTCTCTTTCACTCGTGCATAAGTAAATAAACAAGATGGTGAGCATGTCTGGATAATACTAGGTACATAAGGCTTAGTGGGAGACAAATATTTACCCACCCAAGCCAGTTTGTTAACTAAGAATGGATAAGGACAATAAATAAAATTATACAGCTATAGATAGACCATGTTGCAGATGTCTATAAAAGATTTTTAAGCTCTATGACATTTTTTGTCTATAATAGTAGATGTTAAGATGCTGACATGCAATTATTGGCAAGTGCTAGATTATAAACCCCAACTATTGCAGATACGTTTTGCAGGCTTTTATACAGCCTGTGCGGTGCCTTCCTCATATATCCCATCTCCATGCTTATAGGTATCGATTGGCATTAAGGTGACTCCACATATCATGCAGGATTTTCTTGCGCAGCACAAATCCACAGCTGCACGCAACATCAAACCATTCCAAAAGAATAAAACTCTCGTTTTTTAAAGACAGCTTGAACCAATAAGAGGCCATGACTAAGCATGGTAGACTGCACAGAATAGAACAATAACACATTGTGGCAATGTGAAAAAAACTGTACTTGAGTGCTGTGTGCCAAGAACAAAGCAACACTCTTTTCCTCTATGATAGTTAATTATAATTTATCCCTTCTTAGTGACTCAGAGCACACTGGAAGCTCAAATGAGGACTTAAGTTTGATCTGAACAAAGATGCATAACACCTTTATCTGCTGAGCAATTCCACAAACATTTAATATTGATGGTGCCATGCTTTTTCTGTAATTTGTATCAATATCCGTTGTGTAATTGTTTGACTATAATTAGACCTCACAGAACATCTGGTCACAGTTGGATTTATGCCCAAAGTGTACTCATCAATGTGAGACCAGGATAAGTCTCCATAATGCACTTGATGGAATATTCTCCGGGTCAATTTCATAATAACATAATAAACTCATTATTCATTTACATATTTTGATGCTGAAGTTCATGATTTCTAATGTCATTGCACCGTGCTGATGTTGGCTTTTGTGTTGTTTTTTAATGTTTATTGGAACAGCTGTTGAGTAATGCAAGACACTGACAAAAACATAGGTCACTGGATCTTTCTGCAGGTAAGACAGGGGTTTCCCTGAGGGAGTGGTTGTGTTTATTCCTTTCACAAGGGAAGGTCAATGTTTGCTTCACATCATTGTTTGCCTCCCAACGCAGCTGCACACAGTGAGTGGGAACCAAGGCCTGAAAGGTCCTCCCCTTCCTCTCCTCTCTAGCCCAACACCCCCTTCCTCTGTGTTCAAAACATCCCTAGAAGAAAAGCAATTTTTGCCTTGAAGAATTACCTCATCCATTGTATTCCGGCTTAATGTTGCAGTACGGTTAAATATTGACACACTGAATGACGTCTGCCTTTTTCTGCAGCTTGTAAATAGCTGGAGAGAAAGACTGCACTGTTTGCTGGGATGAAAAAGTAATGCACTGAATAATAATATATCCTTCTCTACGAATTCTTCATTCCTCGATAGTATACCTCATGAGATGGTGATCAAAACAATGACCACAACAAGTTTATAGTTGATATTAAATGTGCAGTGGAGATGATCCAGACCTAGATCAGACCAAACTCTACTTCAACATCTGGTTTAGTATTTGACAAGCTTCATTTTCAGAATGTCTTTCAGAGCAAGGCCCTAACTGGGTTGCATGAGAAACTGCTTACCTAACGGAAAGACTGTTCAACAATCCTCCATCCTGTTTTGTTTAAGGAGTTTTGACCTTGGCAGTTGGAGAAATCAGTGAATCAGAACTTGGAGAGCTCATGGGAAATGGGTGACACAGAAGGATTTGTACTTCAGACTCTGTGCCAGTACGCCACCAGCTTGAATTCTGCGAAGTAGAGCAGCATTTAGAGTTTGACCGATATATTGGCTTGCCAATATGGCCAACACCAGGGGCATTGCTTGGATCTGAACACATCAGTGGCTTAGCCTTGTGAATCACTAGGTATTGCAAACAATCTCATGATGCAGTACGTGTAACAATAACACAACGTCATAATACACACACACCCAATACACACAGTCTTGCAAAAGTTATTTATTCTAACGTCTATACTGATTAACATTATTAAGTTAATAGTGTAAATTGTTGTAATGACTTTTTATTCAGATTTCTCCTACGGTGTATACTGTCTCCTAGTCAAGTACAATCATCACAGCATTTATTACCTAGATTTCTGCATTTACACTATTAACTTGCTACTTACCTGCCTCTGCTTGTTGATTCATCCTTCTGTGGAGTTGTTCATGCTACTGTGCTAATGGGAGCACTTGTATTGCTCTTTTGTGCTTTATTATGTTCCTGTCTCACTGACATAAAGTTCCACCCCGCTACATTACAATGCCAACTTTATTTTTTAAGAAAAGAAACATTTGGTGCTGGCATTTAAACATCCAATCCAATCCAGGTCCTTTCTGTGAGGAGTTTGCGTGGGTTTCCTCTCACAGTCCAAAGACCAGCGAATCAGGTGGATGAGAGACTCTAAATTGCCTGTAGGTATGAATGTAAGTGTGAGTGTGTTTGTCGAGGTGCTGGCCCTGTGATAGACTGGCAACCTGTTTGTAGTGCTTCCACTCAGTGCATGCTGAGACAGCCTCAAACCCTTGTGACTAGGAACAGGAGGAAGCCGAAATAGAAAGTTCCTCGTAAGATGCCCAAATCTGGCAGGTTTTCACATTGGGTCACTTTTGGGTTCCCAATAAATGCGTGATTCAGATGGAGCAATCAGCTTCATCCTGAAGTTTATTGCTAGCGCTGTTGTGAGTGACTCAGCAAGCCTGGGAATTGTAAACGGTGCAGTGTTAAGTTATGATTATGTTTTTTTTGTTTTTCTGTGTCAATTTTTTTAACAGTTATGAAAGCAAGACATAGACAAATAAATGGAAGAGTTGTCAGCCAGTGATTTTTGCTGCTTTTGTCAAGTGAATGTGCACCTCAGCGGGACAATTTAAAACAAACACACACACATTTTGTTTGTGTCAGCTTTTGCATGGTATTAATGAAAGCAATGGTGGGTCCATTATTTGCAAAATAATAAGAACCTATCATCTGTATGTCACATGTTGCACGATTTCTCATTGAGCAACTATTCCTCCAGGCTACTGAAAACAATTATAAAATGCCTGTCATTAATGTTTTTGTCATTCCCCTCTCCTATCTGTGCAACAGGTATCCCCATCTCCCTGCACTTGTTGATTTGGTCCTTTATTAACTCCACCAAAGGACAGACAGTGATGAGTACTGGATGCTTACCATTTACCATTTTCTTTACCTCCAAAGGAGCTGGTAGGTAGGACTCTCCTCAAGCTGGTCAGGAGTAAAGCAACAGCATCTTTTCCTAACTTTTGTTCATTTTTAAAACATTTATTTTCTCTTGTGCATCAGTGGCTATGCCTCATAAACCATTACTGTTCAGCTCACATGCCGCACTCCACAGCTAAATTGTGCCACTCACACTAACCCTCGCAACCAACTTGACTGGTCCATCTGAATGTTGACTCAACATTCCTAAATGGTAGTGAGTTTTTGAGTAGCCAGATGTATCCTGCAATGTGTAAACCTGTGAGATTGGTCTGGCTCGTGAGGCTAAAAAAAAGACAACAAATAGATGAATATTTATTCTTCATTTGAAGCAGTAAGTTATCCCAGAGGTTTCCTGCCAGTGAACAGGTGTGGTAGGCCACTTTCCCACGAAGCTGCATAGCAACATTCTTCTTTCAAATTAGATCGGACACCTCCCACACCACTTGCAGTATCTTTTGAAATGCAGAGAATGTTATTTCATTGTTAGTGGTTTTGATTTTCTTAAACATTGATGTTTTCTGCAGTGTTGCTCTGTTGAGACAGGTACTCATCCTTACCCATCCTGACAGAGATACAAGCCGTCCTAATGTTTTGTTTTGTTTTTTTTGTTTTTTTTTAGGCTTTTCCAGCCCAATGACAAAAAAAGTATCTTGTGCTTTTTTGATATGAAAGTGGTCTAATTTAAAGGCACAATATATTGTTTATCAGCAGTGCCTGTTGGAAAATATTGCTTTCAGTATCAGTCTTCAAAAATGGACATCCTTATTCTGATCAAAAACCTTAAAGGCAGTCAGAGAGAGACTAACTGTGCCTTCAGTTACTAAAGTAGGTGACTACATTCCAGCGCATGAGGAATGCAGGCGATGCCATTCTGTTCATACCACTGGAGTGACACAGCTGTCAGACAGGACAGTGGTGACTTCCGCTCCTATTCAGTTGTGACATTTAGATCTTGTTCACTTGCAATACCTGACATCATTCCATAAAGCAGTAGAACATCATTCTCTCAAATTAGATCAGAAACCTCCCTCAAACCACCAGCCACCAACACCATCATGTATTGTCTTTTGACATATACCATGAATACTATTCCATTGCTTGGGGTTTTGCTTTACTTAAAGATTGGTGTTTTCTGATGTGTGTTTCTCTGTTCAGACATGTAGTCACCACTCTTCCCCACCACTCTTCACCACTCTGAGAGAGGTTTCAAGATTACCTCACCCACCTACTGAGATCCTGTACTATCTTACTGAACAAGTGCTCATGATGGCAAAAAGAAGCTTTACAAGCATTGGCTTGTTGCTACTTAAATGTACACAGGTGTGAACACAACGTACTCACACACAGAGTAGTTCGGCAGGGCACATTCACAGGGACATTCCTGCAGTGTGTATGTGTGAAAACTCAGCATAAGGCAGGGAGAAAATATGGAGTAAGGGTGAAAAAAATGCCTGAAATGTGGTTATGTAACAAATGACAAATATAAATGCTGATATGCATTGGTCCTCTATACAGAATGCAATGCCTGTTTGAAGGGATGGCTCGAAACTAGTGTTTCATGCATACTTTCCACATACCAATGTCAAATCCAGTTCACTGGTGAATTAACATGACTCTGAAATGGCCTTACTCCATTTATTAATTTCATTCAATATAACTCAGGATCCCAGTGCAGCTTGTCATGAATTTGAATGTCTTCAACCAGGCCTTTGCATACAGTATCATGACTTCCTAGTTTTTGGCCATGGATGTGGGTGTTCCCCTGCAGGAGGAAGCTCCTTGGCTCTCACCTCCTCACCCTATAGGAGAGGCTTCCTCTTGAGCTGTCAAGAGGGAGTCTTCACCACCCTGCGTTTGCGGGATCCCAGCAATGAATCATTGTGCTTGCTCTCGAGAAAGTTAGGCTCTGTGTTCTACGCCTGAGCCGGCCGGCATTTCACACTCCTCCTCCTCTTCCCTTTAGTCAGAGAGCTGTCGCTTTTTCACGGTGAGTCACAAATGAATCCGCGGATATAGATGGCCCGTGTGGGTGGATGGTGCCCCCCATGCTCAACCTCTGTTATTGCAACTATGAGGCTCGTCCAAGCTCCTTTAGCAACTATGAAAATAAGAAGCACCCTCACAATGTCCTCATTTTAACTGAAATATGTTCATATGAACTGTCAGTTATGTGGAGTTTAATGTGCTCAGTGGGTTGTCTAGCAGTAGAGGAGGGATTTTTTTTGTGATTTCACAAAAGAAGTCAGCGCACATCATTGTACAGATTCCATGGTTAGCTTGGGATTCCTTGCATAACATGTGCTCTTCCGAACAAAGGAAGGGCTGGACTAGTTTGGCTAAATTCTTGCTGTTCTCTGAGAATTTTAAAATGGTCGATATCGGTTTATATCGGTTGATCTCAGAAAAAATAATATGCTTTGTGAAAGCTTTTCCTACTCCAGTTCCTTATACCTTTGTGTAATCCCTACACACAAATACATACAAAATCACACATAAAACAGCATACATGTGCACACGCAATGTATGCACATGCACTTTTGTACTACACACTGTGCTGTGATCAGGACTTTATGTGCTACACATGCCGTTCGTACTGCACGCCCAGTCCGGACATCACTGTTGAACTTGACTGGGCCAGGTTTAAAGCGAGGAAAGGGTGGAACGGCCTGTGTGGAGGAGGTGTGATGGCATCCTTCCTTAAAGGAAGCATATGGATGGTGGGAGAGAGGAAACCAGCTCCTCCAGAGGGTAAAGCAACGGATACGGAGAGGAAGTTTCATTTAATTGTTATTGGCTTGTGAGAGAATGATTTACATTCCTTGGGCAAATGAGTATCTTCAAGACACCACCTTGTTGCAGTGGACATCCCCTTGCAGAGCGTCTTCTTGAAGAGCGTGTTTGAAGAATATAAAAGTACCTTGAAGCAGGTTTCCTTTTATTAGAAATAAAATAGAATAGCAAGAGTCATTGCATTACATTTGTCACTCATCACGTAATGCTGCTAGGATGGCCTGGTTTCAGTGTTCACATTTGGAATGTGAGTCACACGAAAACTTCTCAACCTTTTTATTCTCTGCTTTGCAAAGAGCAACTTTGTTTTTGTATAGATATGTAATCTGAAGAAGCAAGCGGGGAAGATAGTGAAGTGCTGCTTTTTCCACTTATGTTGCTGTCTATTTTAATCACTGGGTTATATTTGGACAGCTTTTGGAAAACAAAATGTAAGCAGGGGTGAAACAGGAAGTCAGAGATAAGCAGAATCAGTGTTCGATCTCAGAAACTCTGCACTTACAATGGTTCTGTAAATTTCCTGCAAATGTGCTGTGTAGTTCATATCGCTAACTGATGGAGAAAATTTGATTGATTTTACCATAGACTTTGTGTCATTTAAAATATATTTGCTATAATTTTCCCTTGGTGTGAGGGTAGTTTTCTTCAGAGGAAATAATGGCAGCACTAATTACATTATCATTCCTGCCAAATTTTCCCTCAGGGATCGTTAAAGTTTAATGTAAAGACTCACAAAATGTCTGATTTTGATGGATTTCCTTTGGGTGCTACAGCCCATAAGCATCAAAGGCAGGTGGACTGGAGACTTGAAATTGCCCGTTGGTATCAGTGTGAACACAAGTGTGCTTGTCTGTCTTTTTGTCTGTGTTAGACCTTGTGTTTTGTCCATGGTGCACCCTGTCCAGCAAATTAGGAGAATTATGAGAAAGGGAACTGGGAAACTGCAATTATATCTGCCGAATTTAAAGTGCCACTTTATTGCAAATGAACAGTGCTTTGAGTACCAATTGATAAAATCGTCAATTTGACATTTAATCACAGACGTCAGTTCCACCAGGCTCCGAAAAACAGTGTGTATTTCCAGCTGACTTGCTATGTGTAACACTTTCTCTAGTGGTATATTATACAGCAGAAGTGTCCTGAATCTACTCCAACTCCAGGGGTGTTGCTATAAAACTCACATACACACTCACTATCAAATACACAAATGCTTCCTTTAGTGCCATGAAAATTAAAAATCTGTATCATCAGTATGGAAGATCACAGTGAGCCACGTATGTGCCTTCAAACTTCCTTCTGAGTGCTTGAACATGGGTCGTAGGTCGTAATTGTGTAGTCTTCGAGACTGCCAAATTACTGGGGGATTATCAGGATCACTGCCCAGAAACAATACCCGGTGCAGATATAGCAGTGTCTAACAAAGTGTCTTATCTATGGCTTTATTGTTGATGCCCAAATAATATAAACATTCACTCTCAGGAACTTTTTATGCAGGCAGACATCAGGGCATCGGTCCCAGAGTAAGGAGTAGGTCATAAGGTGTTTTCCCACGCCTTTGTAGTTGGCCATATGTGAACATCTCTCCCGCAAATAATGGAAGTTAATCCCAGGCTCAGTCACATTGTCACACTGGGAGCATGTGAACAAAGAGAGGAGGTTTCATACGTGGAGCATTGATTTTTAAAGTACACTTATAAGTCAGGGCTTGATGGAACCTGGAAATACCTGGTAATATGCTCTCCCAAGAACAGAAACTTGACACAGGTGAAAATAAGAGTGATAAAAAAAAAAGACACTTGACATTGGATTTATGGGTTTATTAAACGAGAGACCTACCACTGATCCTGTTACAGCATTTGAGCCATACTGCAATGTCTCTTGGTTAATAAATCCACAAAACCCATTTTTTGACATTTCTTATATTCACCTGTGTCAGGTTTCTTTTTTGGAAGAGTAAACAACACAGTTTTCATCCATCGATGCAGCCTCACTAATTGGCAAGATCAAGTTACTGCTGCACTGCATCTAAATCTCATCCTCTATCCTGGGTATCTGCATCAGTATATGAAAACTGTTATAAAGTGTTTATTAATGATTTAAAAGTGTTTACAACCTAATTAATAACCCAATTATAAACCCATTATAGGGGTAGACTTAGTGTAAAGTGGTATTAATGATTCTTATCCCACTGATTAAAATAAGAAATTATTTTAGGTACACAGTAAGAGCACAGTGAGGATATACAGTACATACAGCAAGAATATACAGCTATCGTGTATTTATGGTGATTATATTTAATGTCATAGCCGTTATGAGGGCGCATGCAAAATGTCTTCCTCTGCTTGTAAGAGGTCATGACATCACGCAGCTAAAATGCTTTCAGGAATGCTCTTGCACAAGGGCGGCTTAATGGTTTGGAGGAGTCCAGGGAGGCGTTAAGTCCTGCAGAGGTAAGCAGACGTGCTTCTGCCTTCATCCCATCACCCCTGGGGCTCATCTCCACATCAGAGGGGGCATCCTGAGCTCAGGCTGAGGGGAAGCCAGAGGGAAGCGGATGTGTATAGGCTTCTGCTTTGTATGTCTGTGTTTGTGTGTGTGTGTGTGTGTGTGTGTGTGTGTGTGTATGCTCATGTTCTTTAGTCCACAGCGCTGGGAACAGCTGCAGGCAGGACTTCCTCTTCTGGACAGGAAACAAAATGGCGAAATATGGGAGGCTGGGAACAATGCTGTGAAAGTCAGCCACCACCCAGGTTAGAGAGCAAGGTGCTTGTGAATCAGAGGGGAGAGATCCAAGCCGAGCACGTCGCATTTCAGCCGCAGGAACCGTGTGCTGGACCACCTTATCCTCTGTGGCCTTTGCAGAGAATTCAAAGCATTCTCAAACCTTTCCATGGCAAGTGTCTTCAAAATAAAACTAAACACAGGAATTAGATGTTGCTCTTGGAAATGAGGATGGAGAAGAAGCAGCTATGCTGTGGAAATAAACTGAAACTATTTGTCTTTAGGAAACTGAAGGTCGTTTCAAAATATTTATAGCTAAATACTGAAAACAGTGTAAGAAAATACAAAGCTGTTGCAAGTAAAACAGATGATAGGCTGTACTGATAACAAATGAAAAAGGGCACAAAATCCATTTATCTATCCATCCATTTTCAATACCTGCTTACCTGCTGATTCAGAGTCAGGGAAGGGATGGAGTCTATCCCAGCATGCACTGGGCAAACAGCCAAGACAGATTGCAAGTCCATCACAGAGCTAGAGTAGAAAAATGTAAAGGTAAAAGTGTTTACTTATTTATTTGGTTCCCCATTAGTCACTGCAGAAGCAGCAGCAGGTCTTGCACAGGTGCACACAAAAACAGAACCCATGAAAATTGTACACCGGGTAACAGAACTATGCAGCACACACATATTGACATGCCAGACAAAATCACAACAAATAAAAACAAAGATTAAAACAACAGCAACAACACCAATAAATAAATTACAGTGACAAAAAATAGTGAAACAAGCAAACAATAACAGCTTCCTGTCACAGGCACTGTCACAGAATCCGAGCCCTGTGCCAAAACGGCTGTTGTCATGAGCATTCTCACGTTTCCAAACTCCTTTCATTGACTAGAATAGAAAGGATGTTGCACCGGCCCTATATTTAGCCTGATAGAGACACAATACTTTATTTTGTGCTCATAACCTTGTGAATAATAGATTGTCTTTCTCATTCACCCTCTCTCTCTCTGTCTCTCTTTTGCTGTCGTGTTCATTCCGCACTCAGAAACAGTTGTACAATTGTACAAGTCATACTGCTTTTTCTCAGAGCTGATTAATATTCAGCACTGTTCACACAGAAGATAACTGAGGCACAGTCGCAACACTTGGGTGCAGAATTGCAAGCATATTTATAAGTACTTCTTTCCTGTAGTGCAGCAGAGAAGGAACAGAGGAAAGAACAGAGGCAGGGGGAACCTCACACAATGAAAATATGTAGGCCGAGCCTCTGCACAGCATAGAAACCTAAGCTGTTGCGTAATATAACACAAAATGCTACTCCACCGGTGATTTCTGCAAACCATTTTCCATTTCCAAACCAACCAAATACGTTCCCTTGACAATGATCTCAAAAATGGAGGTATGATGAGAGGCAGGATTGGAAAACACAGTTGGAGATTACAGCAGACCCACTAAAAGCATGATAGATGCATGGGGCTCTAATCCACAATTATCTTTTCAACATGAAAACTGAAAACAAAACAAAGCAATCAAAGTGAAATTACAGCTTTGCACTGCCTTATATTTTTAAATGTTGAAACTTGTTAAACTCCAAAGTTTGAGACAGTTCTCATATCAAATTTCTATTTACATTTGCAATCATCAATGCACTGTAATTTTGTTAGGACATTATACAAGCTGGGTGACACAAGGTGTGGAAGAAGGCTGCACAGATACAAGCTGTTGTGACTAAAACATTGCTTATAGTTAGGTGAGCAATGTTTTATTTACATGAACCTAATAAAATTGCATAAATATAGTACAAATCAAGCATGCACCATATTCTTACACTCTGTTTGAGAATATGTTGAAAGCCCATACAGGCAGTACTTGAGTGGCATTAACCTGAAGGTTAGAAGAACAAATCTCTGATGACAGTGTCGCTGATATGATATGATTTGTCATGACATTGTGAAAATCCTGAAAATAAGCAGTACTCTTTCCTCAGCAACTACTTGCACCGTGTTGCTCAGCAGGTCACCGAAAACACAGCCACTGCAGAGGGGCTGCTTAGTCACACAGCCAGTAGTGTGCTGTGGAAATCACTAATGACTTGTTACATCATTAATTGTCACTGATTAATTAAAATCTATGAAGAAATCATCATGGTTAAATGACTAAGTTGATCAAACCCTTGATAACTGCAAATAAAATGGCAATAAATGGAGTCAATTAATTCTTCCATTTCATTATTTTGTTTCGAATTAGTGCATCTTTAAATTAGTTTGACAAGCAGTTTCCAAGAGAACATGTAAATTTTCCACTTTTTTCCCACAGTCCATTTACAAATATGTTTTCCTATTCACTTCACATCTCACAATTTATTTACCACTCTGCTGCTTTACCATTCATGTATTTGGATTTGGCATGTTGTGACACGCTGACTCTATTTATTTGATATACTTTAACTTTACAGGCGCCATACCTGTACTTAACACTCCTCCATCCATGCAACAATACAAGACTGTGGTTTGTTCTGTGCAGCTCCAAGTTGTGGGTGTGTATTGGTAAATTCCAGCAGGTAGCAATTTCAGCCAGTATGGACCTGTAAGGAAGGTTGTGCAGAGAAGATTAGAGATTTTATGGCAATATCTTAGTCGCAGATACAGTAAGAGTGGTTTCTAAAGTCCTGTATAATTCAAAATAATGAAGTGAACCTGCGAGGTAGTTCGAGTCGCCTTGCCATCACGTGACCTATGTTTGCTCAAGACATCCACGACAAAGACTCCCAATGCGGTGATCTGTCTAAACCAGCAAAACATGTTTATTTCTCATCTGCTCCTCTATGTTGCGTTCTTAACTACCTTTACGGGTAAATGTATTTTGTTGCTGATTATGCTTGTTTCTCACATATCACAAATACATTTCTAATCAACATATCTTGTTTATCATGTTTCACAGCCATTTCTGTTACTTAGCCACCGAACTGCTTGGTTAATGTCAGGGAAAGGTTATGTTTCGGCATAAAAACTGGAATCAAACTCGGGTTGCTTGGATGAAAGCTGTTTGCTTGATCCATTCACCCCATCTGCCTCCCAGCATGGCCTAGAAATTAAGAGATTTACAAACGTTATTGTAATATGTTACAGACAAATGCAACCCAATTACAGAACACGTTCCCCTCAAAACATAATTGAGACTGCAGTTTAGTTGAATGAGAACATAATTTTTAGGAGACAGGGCTCCCTTGCAGGCTCTGATTATAGGTCCTTCAATACGGGGTTAAGATACCTGTTACCACTCCCTGTTTCTCTCAACTTGCTCAGGCACATTCTGACAGGGAGTGATCAAATTGGAGCCATGACACCACAATAATATTACTTTATATACACATTTTGTTGTTGTTTTAGTGATCTGGTTCCCACTGGGCCATTTTGCTCTTTGATTAATTACTCCACAGAACTTTTATTCATGATTGAGCCACTGGCCTGTTCACATCAGCAGGAATCGACTGCATAACCCTCCCGATTCTGCAGTTTCTCTTCTCTCCCTGTATAATGCTTCATGAAAAAGAGCATCTCTCCCACAAAATGAAAAATAAATAAAAAAATAACTTCCAAAGCCATAGACTCAATGAATCCCTTTGTGTTCATTGTGACATATGTGTATTCAGTGCCATATTGATCCATGTGGCCTGTTATGGCAAAAAAAATCAAAAAGTTAATCCATTTCCTGTGCACAACAAATATAATGGGATGTTATTGCCACATGTTCATATTAGAAAAAGCCAAGAGGCAAATTGTAATGAACTGTAATGATGTCAAATCTGCATAAAAAATCCCAAGACAGCAACTGACAAAAACTGCGACCACTTATTTCTCAGTGCATGCTCTATTTAGTGTTTAAATAAGACACTGTGTCTTTGTCACTTCAAAGACCCAATTCTTGGGAGTTATCACCGAGCTGTCACGTCTCAGGAGTTGTCACATGCTATCAACTTGGACACAGCTGTGGCTCCAGGCACCTCTCCAGGCTATTCTCCTCTTTGTTTGATAGAGTTTTAGCTCCCTCAATGCACTGGGGTCAGAAGGGAGACACTTTGCCCAGAGAGAGCCATCTGGTTAACTTTCTCACCTCTGGAGCCACATGTGTGCCTAACACTGCAAATTGTGGCATTAAATCTTCAGTCAGAGTATTCTGTCTGTGCTGCGTCCTCCCTACTCTCTGCTTTGTCTGCATAAAGAATAAAGATACTAAGTATGAGTACACTTCCAACGTCTTTTTAAAAAGAAAACTGGCAGGGGACACAAAGTCACTGAGCAGTCATTTTTTCATAGTCATTCTGATATCTGCACTGCACAACAATTTCATATGACAATCTGATATTTGCTCTGCACAGCAGTCCATCACGAGCCTTTGTGAGTGAGATAATGAAACAATACAAAGACAGACTGCAGATTCTGTCTTAGCCGAGCAGCCCCAGGGATGAAAATTTTCCGGGTGAGGAAATAGTTATAGACACTTTCTTGTCCCCTTATCGCGGCTTGCAGATAGCTCACACTTCCAGACACACCTGCAGTGCATCTGAGATTTCCCTTTATATAACTGGGCTCCTGTTTAGCACAACTCAAGGGCTGATGAAAAACCAGCCCCTCAGCATTGAAAAGTGGGTCTTGAATACTGAAGTGTGGAGGAACTTGTGAATGACAGTGGAGATAAGCAAACTTATTTCTGGGTTCTGTAAAGTCCACTTTACAGAATTCATCAGTCAATTTCAAATCAACTCAACTGCGGACAAAACTGAGTCATGGTCTTCTCTGAGATCAACTCACTGCCTGACTTTCATCCCATGAATTCATTCAACGGTCCAACATAGCAAGAAACATTTTGCTTTTCAACAAAGATAATTAATTAGTGGGCTGAAATTAAGCCCAGTCACTGTTCAATCTGCAGAACTCTGCCACAATATGATCTCAGCTTGTTGTTTCATGGTGTCCTTAAGGGAAATTCAAGAGGCCATCACTAAGTTCAATTGGATATGTCACAATATCTGATGTTTTGGAGGCATATAGATATTCAGACTTTGAAATTTTGTGTTTGGTATAAACAAACATACCTACAGAAACTTTACATGGGAAAGAATGTTTTCCAATAAACAATTAGGCCAGTAAATGGTCATCCTTCCCATGATAATTGGACATTCATTATATTTCTTGAAGCCCAATCCTCTATTGTTTGCTGATGTTATGTATGCATACAAGTAACAATTCATTCTGGGAGCATACTTTGTGAATAGCACCACAGACGAGAAGGGTAAGCACCACCTTTGGCCATTCTCTGCCCTTGTCTGACATCTCACATCTCATTTCAACCTAATGACGCATTAAGCCATCCAGATATAGAGCAGAGAGATCCAGCCGGTGAATATTGATTGAGAGCTGGTTTCAGGTTCTGTGCACATTCTGGATAAAGCTAATTAAGAGGTTCACTGACCGCAACCTCTCTTTCCTCGAAGGGAAAGCTCCCAGGATATCCTGCAATCCTCAAAAAATTTCACATGAGACAGCGAGTGATTTGAGTGACAGGCACAAATGCTATGTTTCCAAGGAGGATGAGCACCCATAGCCAACAAAGAACTATTTTTAATCTTTTAAGTTCTTCTTTTTCGGCTCCCTCTAAAACCTACCTACTGTACATGTAGGATGCTTGATTATGAATATTAAACAGTAAAACAGTTTGTGCCTCTTGTTTGTCTGTTTCTTTGGCCTTTTTCCTCATCAAGCATTTTCTATGCCTCACAATCTGTCCAAAAGACAGGAGTTGAGATGTGCCAAAAAAAGAAGCACTCCCTCTAAACAGGATGTATACACAAAGCTGATATTTTTGATCGGTCCAAAAATAGCGACATTCTTTTAAGTGGTAAAAATAAGAGGACACATGATCTGTTTGAAGCTTGTCGGTGTGTAGGTGGTTTAAGACATCAGCTAGGCGTAAATCAAAGTCCTCAGCTTTCAAATTATGTCACCAGTCACATAGACCAGAGAGCCAAACTGACTTATTAACATCCATAAACCATTTAATGCTTATCGAACTAACTCTTGACTCGTGATTAAATGGCGTGGTCCCATTTTGCATTGGTCGGTTTTGGAAATCGAAGTGTGGGTAGTTCAACGTGGCAGTGGCAACCGTAAGAATGTCTCTGTACAGAATGGCTGTTGGATGTGTGTGTCCTCACAGAAAAGTGAGATTTTCCCAAACCATCAGCCTCTTACATCCGCTGCTCTTCATCTTCACAAACTGTTTCTGTCATAGAATCTTAGGTTACTATGGAGATAGAATCACCCACATGACACGTCACGAAGGAGCCTCTTATCCATGACAACACAGCTGTCTCCTCTCTCCTTCACATTTGTTCTGTGGCTCATCACTTTACATATTGCACACAATAGTTAACAGCAAATTAGTTTCAGAGCTGCACATGTACTTAATATGAGGAGCATGTTTTGATGCAACTAATGGTTAAGGATGGGAGAAATGTGATGGCTCGTATTCTGATGGACAGGAGACAAGAAACATCACATATTGCTGGGGGAGCTGAAAAGTCTAGACTGGTCAAATAACGGCAATCATAATAATAGGTTTATTTTTCATCTCGATGGAGGTCATCAGTCGATTATCTATACATTAAAAAGTTTATGGGGTACAGAGTTGCTGGTGATCTGTTGTTAGAGACTGAGAACCGTGGGAAAAAAAAACATCTTGCTGTACTTTCAACAAATATGGGCATTTCCACTGCTGCTGGTGGGAAAAAAAACAAGTAATTTAAAGCAGAAATCTCATTATAAAAAATGTGAGTCTTCAGTGTGACGCAAGTTACGGATATATACAAACGCCTACACAAGTAGATACTGCGTCTGACTAAAGTATAAGAGGAAACTGCTGCACCCACTCACTGTTAGTCCTTGAAGTGAGCTCTTGCTGTTCAGTCTTCCAAACATTTAGTAAAAAGGGACAAAAAGAGCAGGGCAAAGCAGCCAAAGTGATAAGTTTTACTACATGATTTAAAAACTAGTTCCTTCTTCACAGCTTGCTTGTGTTCTCAAAATCAGTGCAGTAGGTTTAAATCTCATTTAAACACTATATTTTAATTATTTTACATATAAGAGACAAGGAAAGATCTATAACATAAATAAATACATGGATTAGAGCATTTTAGAGCACAAACTCTGTCACCCCATGTCAGAGAGTGCGTAGTGCAAGATGAACTCAGTGACGCTGTGATATAAAACTCAGTATGAGGCCATGAAGTGGGTGAGCACTGCTAATATTCAGACTCTTGGCGATGGCATGGCCTTGGGCTAAGCAGCCACAGCATCACCTGAGGAGACACAGCGGATCTAAAGCACACTTCAGAAGTTTGTGTACCAGCTTAAAATGCCTGCATTAAAGTAATGGTGTGGGGCGCTCCATGACAAGATTGGCATTAATACGTTTTAAATAATGCTGCACTTGAGATTATCAGTCTCAATAGAGAACAAAATCTTCCAAGTATCCAGGCTCATGGGTCAAACACACACAGACGCCGGAGCTCATGTGGAAAAAGCATCAATTTGTCCGCAAAATAAACAATATAGAGCGTGACCAAATATGATCGGACACACTGTCGAGTCCCAATGCGCACATAAACTTTCCCTGCTTTAGTATTGAGCATTGAAGCTTTTTCTCTGTCAGTTTGAGTTATTTGTCTTAGCCAAATGGCCGAGTGCCTCAAAACTGTCTGGAAAAGCTGAAATGTTGCAGTATTGAGCACAACAACATGTGGTCTGACACACAATGAGGTCAATCCCAAACACTTATGAGAAGTCCTGTGTCTCTAAACATTATGCCTCACTTCCTGTTTGCGTGTCCTCATCGTCAACATCAGTTGTGTTTCATAATCAAACACTTCGAATTTTCAAAGACTGTGCAATGGCTGTAATCTGGGAAGCTGGGACAAACTGCATGCAAAGTTTGGAGGAGACTGGATCACTTTTGTAGGAAAAATTACTGTCAAGGTTGGCAGACAAAAGTTCTCACATATTTTCTATTTGAGACATAAATGCACTCAGGCCCAATTTTATTTACATGCGCTCTGGGACTCTATTCAAGTTGTGAATAGACGGGGATTTGTTGAGGTGCCAAGTGGAGCAAGGAGTCATTTTCCAGCCTCTGGGAACAGTCTTGTAACTTCTGAGGAGTGACCTATTCCCACTGGGGTTTCCTGTTGCCCCACACAATGTGATGGGACGCTTTGGCCCAAGCAAGAACTTTGATTTTTAAAGGGATACACACTTGAAATAAGATTTTCCCAGACAGAAATGCTGATTTATTTATTTTTTATTCAGAATTTTGCAGTTTTATCACTTTATCATACTCATATATTGTGAAAACAAGAGGGGTCTGATTCAGTCTATGTGAGCAGAACTATAATATCTGTCATAGACAAATTTGTAGAGATGGGCTGCTGCACTTCAAAAACAATTTTCATCTTCATAGCACCCTCTTCATGGTGCATTATTTTTTATTTATTTAGCCACATCTCTTAATTGCCTGCCTGCATGTACTGCTGCTAATGCGTCCTTATTATATTAACCCCCCCCCTCTTCACAGACTGAATGGATGTGTTTATAATGGAATAAACCAGCCTTTCCAGGATTTCACAAAGCATTTTTAACTGCTTAACCAATTTAACTGATTTGGGGTGTTTTCTGTGTTTATTTTTGGGAAATATGAAGAAAGGAGGAAAATGATATAAGCCAGTGTGCATGTTTTTAATGTTGAATGTTAAACACTGTTAAATGACATTGATATCAATATAATACAATTTATTAGTTAATAAATGTGTAACCATAATCATTTTTAAAGAATAACAGAGATTTTATGAGACAGGTGTTCAAGGGTAATGGCTGGTCAAAACTGTAAACTTCAAGTTACAAATTACAAATTCAGTTCAGTTACAGTTACAAATTCAAAATTTCTTGGAGTGGCAGAGAATATGATGATGATTGTGATTATTTTATGAATATTATGATCCTCGGATTTGTAATTAGCAGGCACAATGCTTCTTTTCACAGTTATGCAGATGACACGCTAGTCTATCTGGCTATTAAACCTTGTCCTAACATGCCCCACTTCATCAGTGCACTCAAAAGTTGCCTATCCAACACTGAGGTTTCAATAATATAAAACAAGAATTAATTGTTTTTGGCCCAAGAGAAAATAGAGAATTAGTTATAGCAGCATGCTCCTATAGGACAAGTTTGTAAGGAGCATGGGACAAAATTGGAGGTGATCTTTGATGGTGGTTTCATCAGAAAATAATTTGCCTTCAGTCAGTTGAAACACATTACCAAAGTTACATGTTTTGTCGCCTGGTCAGATGCCAAAAAATTACATGTCTTTGTCTCAAGAAGACCAGATTACTGCAAAGCTCTTTTCTCTGGTCTCCCTGATTGTATTAATTGACCGATTATAGCTTATCCAAAATGCTGCTGCTCACATTTTCAATACAGCCAAGACAAGAGAAAATGTTGCATTGTTAGCAGAGAGGAGGTTACATAGCTTTATATAGGAGTAATGTGTTCTCTAATACAGTGAGCCAATGTTTAATGATCTATAAGATTATGTGTAAGACTTTGCTAAACTTTTTGAGACACATATGGGTCAGTCTCCTGCTTATACTTCTGATCTTTTCACTCCCTTGTGCCAGTGTGCAGCCTGGGAATTGGCAAGCTGTTTAAACTACTTGCATCTGACTATTAGGAAAAAAACATTACAGCGATCTACAAATGGATAATTGAGAAAGGAAAAAGCAAAGTCATAATTACACTGTGACTAGTCAGAATTATAATTCAAGATATCAGCGGTTACAATCTGACTTGTAAAAACAACAGTTTAAGATATCTGCAGTTCTATTGTGAGTAGTCAAATGATTGTTTCAGTTGAGATTAAGGCAACCCACTACCCATGCATGGCTTCTCATGCATGGGTAGCATCAACAGCGGAAACAGAAGAAATGCCATTTGCTCTTGTAGATAAACAGTTATAAAATACCATCAAGTTGAAACGGCCTCTCATCAGGGAATTTGTGTTGAACAAGAGCTTTGTTTGCGAGAGGTTTGTTGTAGAAATCCAAAGCAAACCACAGATGTATTGTCCTAACACAGATTTGAAGAAGAAGGAACTACAGAAGACCAACCACACACACTTGCCATAGTTTCTGAGAATTTGTATTTTGACAAGTCATATCTTAGTTTCAGAGATCTAAAAAGGACAATGTACATATCCTCAGACATAAGGAATAAAAGATATCTTGAACTGAAGTCATGACTAGTTGGAATTAAATTGTAAAGATCTCAAATTTGAATTGTGACTAGTCATGATTTAAATGAAGATATCTGCAATTCACACTGCAGATGGTCAAATTTGAATTGCAGGTATCTTTAATTTGAATCTTACTGTCAAAATGTAATTATAGATATGTTTATTTGGAATTTTGACTCATCAGAATGTAATTACAGATATTTGCAATGTAAATCTAGTCATACTAAGTGTTCAAACAGCTTGCTTTAGCTTGCTTCAGATCTTAAGTCCAGGCCCCCTCAGTGTCACAAATCCTAAGTGAAAGTGATCAGCTAATCACAGGATACTCGACACATTCAAAACGCATTTAACCTGTTTAACCGTTTCAGAAACTTGGCAGAAAGGAACCGACACTTCCTTGATGAAAATCACCAACAGCCTCAGTGAGGTGAATCCAGTGTCTTGCCTAAGCTCTTGGGGTTTTTCCATCCTGGAAACACACATGCCTAAGCAGTCAAAGGAGTAGAGGGCAAAACATGCTTGCACCTCAGGGTTTGGTAGTCAATACCTGTTTCTGACAGTAATGAAATTATTCACGCTGTACAATGCACAATCGCTATGGCTTTAAATGTCACTGACCATGAGAACTGATGCACAGTACAACATGTAACACTGTGCATTTGCCAAAGGTTCATCTCAAGGCTCTGTCGACTTTTTGTTGATAAAGATGCCACAATTCAACTGTTTTCTTCCCTTTTATCTTGACCTCTGTGTTAAATATAGAAATGCAATAGAGCAGTCTGTCATTCATTGGGGAGGACACATGGGAACATATGGTCTTTGATTATAAAACATAAACTGACTGAGCTTTTCTCACATATTACATACTATTGATGTTACAAGGAATATCAGCCTTTTCACCATGTGCAATCCAGTCCCTCTAGCAGATGGTATTGTCACAGACCTGGTAATGATTTGACAATTGACAATTTGTTTTACAGATACAGCTGTCATCAACAAACCATATGATGGTTTATTACATTCTCCGCTGTTTCTACCCTCTACGTGGTGAGAAATATAAACACTGATGCATGGCAATAGCTCCCAAGCATTTACTGAAATTTTCATTCAGTGGGGCTTGTTTATGTTGCTCTTTATTTTGGAAAGGTCTTTTGACTTATCTGTTCCTTGTTTTCCACTATTATTTACTGGTATTTCTACTCTCTACTTGCAAGGGGTAAGTATAAATTTAGATACATGCAAACACATCTCAACCAATTAATCAAATTTCTAACATGTAACAGAAAATACAGCATGTTTAGGTTTCTCCGCATCAATATAAACTTGAAAATGGCTTTAGTTTTTCAGAAAAGGTTTGTTGACACAGCAGCACTTACGCCACAGCTGCTGACTGTTTTCTCATGTATATAGAGGGTCTAATGAAACACCCGTCATGTAAACACACACCAGGCCTCGTCATTACACATGTTAGAATTTTACATGATTCACTCTAGAATATCAACACAGCAGACAGCCAGCGGTCACACAGTCATCGTCAAACCCTTGACGAGGTGGTGGTGCACAGTGAAAATGAAAAAGCGCTAAAGCTGTTGAGTCATAAAGAACCAAAGCTGTCACACATTGCCACCTGGTGGCTTTGACTTTTTTTTTAATGGAGTCTGGCTCAAATTCTCTATGTAATATATACAGAGTAAAATTTTCAAATGTATGTTCTTGACCCTGTTTTGCAGTAGAAAAGCAAGTGCTATGTGTGCATTATACTGCTTTATTATATTCTAAGATTGCATAGTAATTTAAATGTCTTATGTTTAGTCTTAGACTAAGAACTTTGACAATATATTTGTTGATAAATTTCACTGCTGTGCACTGGACTCATGGTTTAAGAGAAGACTAGTTCAACCTCCTTTTCTCCTTCAACAGTCTTAGTGTGCACAAACACAATGAACTGCCCAGATGCTGAAAGTGTGTTCCAAAAAGTTTTTTTCTTTGCAACAGAGTGAATAAGTTTCCAGATGTGCAGGGATGGAGGGTCACTTAATCCTTTTTAATCATGTTCTCATCAATCACTGACCTCTCTGCTGAAACACATGGACAATGAATATCAACAATATGTGTTTATGAGAGTTGCAGGTCACTCAGTGTGGCACGCTCCCACTGATGCATTACACAAATAACGAATGGCTGAATATGCAGCTGATGTGTCCTATTGATATGAAATGTAATTGGAAAACACCAGGAAGTTGTTAGCATAACAATGTGTTCTGTGCCCTTCAGTCGCAGTAATGGCCTATCAGCTGAGGGGGCAGTGGCTGGAGAATCACAAAACCAGGAGTAGGTGTAGGCCA
This sequence comes from Myripristis jacobus, assembly GCA_900302555.1. Taxonomy (NCBI): domain Eukaryota; kingdom Metazoa; phylum Chordata; class Actinopteri; order Holocentriformes; family Holocentridae; genus Myripristis; species Myripristis jacobus. The sequence goes on from OMLB01017726.1 coordinate 76,348, forward strand.
GTGTGAATCAGCAACATCCGTTTCAGAGTGAAACAATGGATGTTGACCCTCTGTCACCCGCCTCTCCATGATCTACGTCACAGGATAACTTGTTGACCTGGTGGTTTCACTGCTTGGTTGAGGGCCCACGTCTTCGTGACTGTGATGTTGTGTAAACTAGACTTCAAATTGGTTAACAAATGATTAGGGAAATCATAAGGCAGCCAGAGGGAAAATAAGAACAAGAGACAGAAAATAAGGCTTCTTTTTAGTTTACACATGCTTATTAAATCAGAAAAGCTGTTGACCTATTTAGAAACACAGACACAAGCAACTGTCCAGAGAGACATGAAGAGTAAAACGATACTGCTCCTGTACTACTACTACAACTAAACTACTGCTACTTCTACTACTACTAATAACACTACTGCTACTACTACTACTAGTACTATTGCTACTATTACTACTACTACAACTACTACTGCTACTACTAACACTAATACTAATAATAGTAATAATAATGAGTATAAATAAGCAAAAGTAGTTTTCATTGGTGAAAAAGCTGGTGGTTAGAAGTAATGTAGGAGAAATCAAAAAGATGGTTTAATTATTCTGCTCTACAAAAGGTGTTTTTTTAGGTGTCGCAGGTTAAGGTTATGGTTTGGCTTTCATATCACCAAAGATCTTACTTATAAATACATGTAAATAATGTGTAATCCACTTTTCAACCCACAGTACTTTGTGGATATGAACTAGAGTTAGAAAAATAATCACAATAATGCAAACTACTTTCAGAATAGTATTAATTTACCATTTTGTCAAAATAAACTACTTTTTACTGCAGTGAACAACTGGTGTTTAGATCATACAAATCTTCATCTGCTTGAAAAGCTTGGAAAAAAAAAAAAAATAAAATAAAAACTGGGTTTAGCTGGGTTTGCACGCCACTGCATCCCAGGTGGTTAGCGAACAGGCTGTTGATCTCTCCAGCTCATCTGCACAGCTAATGTGCAGCACCCACTGGGGAGCACAATGTGAGAATTTAAACCCATCAATTGCCAGTACATGACAAATGTTTTAGCAGAAGTTGGGCTCCTGTGTTTTGCAGTGAGACCCTGATGTTCCCTTTTGTCTGATAGTGAATGGTCACTAAATTACCACATCACATCAGGTTACTTCAGGCTTTAACTTAGCATGGGTAATAAGCCAGCAGGTGTGACCCGCTGAGGGATATGCTTTTGAACCTTGTTGCACAGCCAGTGACTCATTTGTTTGCAGAAGGCCCTCCAATTTAAGCCCACGCTGCCCACCTGCTCATAAATATGGCTCTTCCTACGCCTTACGGGGGACATTGTTTGCAAAACATTGTGATGTTTAGTTATTGTAACAAACTCCGAAAAACATGACCCTGCTATTAACAAATGGGACCAATGTGTAAACAATGTTTTCTTGCAAGCATTAATGTGTGTGTGTGAGTAAGTCAGAGAGAAAGAGATAGAGTGCGAGAGACAACCTAGCATTTTGTTAAGCTGAACTGAGGTTAATTACAGCCCTAAATAAAAATTTTCAAGTGCTATCACAAGTTATCAACAGTTTATGAACCCAAAGCCAAACAACTGAAAGAGACCGAGAGAGAAACTTTTGATCTGCAATAATACAGCTGAAACACACCACATCTCATGGCCATACTTGGTAATGTGGTGTTCTCCACATTAAAAAGCACAAGGACAGTGGTTTCTGATGAGCCACAGAGGAGACCCAGCATGAAGATGGACTGTCCAGCCCCGCCTGATAGCACACAGCAAACATTGCAGCAGCTGGGTGATGATTCCTCTCATAAGATGCCACCTTAGGGTGCCCTGTGTAGCCAGGCAATACCACAGGGACAAACCTGGAGGAGGCTGGGTGCAGTCCTACATGATCGAATGTCACTGAAAAAGGGGCACAAGAGATGTTTCACAGAGGGAAGGAAGGAGGAGAGAGATGTGGAGGCACTGTTGTTGTGTGTGTATTGTTTGCCCTCTGCTGGCCATGCATAGTTTAACTCATTTGGAGTGGATGCTTACCAATACAGTAACTAGCCCAGATCTTTTGCATTATAAAAAAAGAAAAGAAAAAAAGATCAAGTACAAGTAACATACAGGCCTCTCCAATGTTTTCAAATGCATCAATCAAATTTTCCTAATGCCATAAGGAAAAGTCTGGAGACAAGTAAATGAACATTGCATCAAATATTCAACCCTTACTCACTATACAAATCTCTTTATATGATAGCCCATGTTGTTCATCTATTGGTTACAATACATTTAAGAATATAGAAATAACATTTTGTTTAAAAAAAAAAAAACATTTCGTTTACAATTACAGGCTGTAAAATTTAATATACAGGGATACAACTGGAGGGTTATCCTAGGAATGTGGTAGTGGTTATATTTCAGAGTGGGTAAGTATTCTTGCAGGCTGTACATAATGTCATCGATATACATATTGATAATATGGTATATTTTTGTGTCGTGTTTGGTATTTTGTCGGTCTAGTAATGCTAAATGGTTACCGTTAGTCTCAGCAGCACTTGGTTTGAATGGCGTCACGACTAGAACTGTCACCTGGAGCTCTGATTGGCTCAAAGCGCTGATCCGGGTACTGCGCTAGAACGAGCCCATTAGCTAAAGGTACCAATATGGCGGAGGTAAGAGGGAAAACAGGGGAGAAGCAATCGATCTTAAATCGATATTTTTAAAAATCATGTGCTGTATTTTTTATTTGTTTCTTATCGATTGGAGAAATAATGAATTTTTCCTTCCGTGTAGAGTGTTTGGTGTCATAATTGTCACGTTTATGCGTCTAAAATATGCTTGAATGTGTGGATTGATCCTTCACTACAAGGCCGCTGCGCCTTCGCTCTCTCTCAGCTGCTTTGGAATAGCGACTGTGTAAATTGATACGTAAATTTAACGTTAGCTTGCTGGTTAAAGGAAATAACACATCAAATCATATTTGCAATGAATGGGTTTTCTAATTTAATCTGAAATACTGTTGATAATATGGCAAAGCAACCCCAATACGAGCGCTTACAGTGCCGCGCAAACGAAATTAGTGTTTACATTTTCCGAAGCATAACGTTAGGCTTTTGGTTGAGAAGATTAGCTTGCTCGCTAGCTAGGGGAACCGACACTGCACAAACCAGACTTTATGGCACAGGCTATTCCCCTCTCTTGAATTCATTGGGAACTTGAGTTAGAGTTTTGTCTTTTACAATATTTAATTTCCCCTTTCTCACCAGTTTCTTCATGTTTACAGCCTTGATGTGCGGCTAACGTTATCGTCGCTAACTGTTAACGTTACCTAGTCCAGGTAACGTTAGCGGCAGTAATGCAGCCCTCTTGCTCAGTTGTTGTTGGCGGTCATAATAACGGGCCGGGGGCCGTATTTTCTGCAACTCTGGCTGTATATTTGACCTGAACCAATGCATATAACAGCTTAGTGTTTTAAATATGAAACTTATCTGTGTTCTGGTTTCATTCTTTGGCAGGCTTCCCTAGGGAGTTCGAGTCCAGGTAAAATAACTTTAATTTTGGTTGTTCTGTAGTTTGACACTGTGATTGACTGCACTTAATTATTCTGTATATTAGGTGACTGTTTTTTTTAAATATTTAAATCCAGTGATGATAATAATTACATTGTAATGCAAGTTGACTGTCACTTTGTTGCACAAAATGGCTGAGTAACCCTGGTTGTTGCTTTAAAAGTGATGCTGCTGTGTCTGAAGTGTAATGCTCTAATTTCTTGTATGAACAGAACCATTTGTTTTTATCATCAATAAATTTATGATGCTGATTTAGTTTTTTCCCCCCCTCAACCTCAGTTGGCTCTTTATCGTCAGAGGACCATGACTTTGACCCAACAGCAGAAATGTTAGTTCATGAGTATGACGATGAGAGGACTTTGGAGGAGGAAGAGTCTTTGGAGGGAGAGAGGAATTTCAGCTCAGAGATTGCAGACCTGGAAAAGGTAAACTATCAAATGGACCAAATGGCCTAAAATGGGATTTACTCATTTTATAATGAGCTTAAATACTTAAGTCCAGATCTGTTATGCACAGATATATCCTGAACCTTGAAGGCACAGTCTGCTTTCTTCATAATACCATAATTTGACAAATAAGGGAGCTGTATTGCTAGTGAATGAAAAGCTGATATTGTGGTTTCAGTGACAGCTGTCAGGGTAACCTTTGTTGTGATAAAGAGGCAAACTGTATGGTTCACAGCTGAAAATGATGCAATGAAAAATGTTCAGTAAGGTCTATAATTCATAAGAAAAAAATGGTCTTTGTCATTCATGTATTATATGTGTTATTATTCTTAACACATTTTTCATGCATGGATGATCATGATCATGTTCTTAAATTAATGTGAATATTCTGCTAGGGGTTTTTCTCATTTTGGAAGAATTGGTAGTTTTAATGTTAAACGTGACACCCCTAAAGTAGAGTTTGGCTCTGTTGATTTTTCCCTTGCATAGTGCAACACAGATTTCAGCGAAATTAACTGATGTCTAAGCAGCCTAGTATGCATAAAACAAGTAAAGTTGAATATAATTTTGCCTGCCTGTCTTGTTGTAATTCATAGTACTTTATATAAAAAAAGCATAATGTTCTTTTAATGTATGCATTACTTACTGTGCCTTTCCTTTATTTTACCAGGAGGGGAACATGCCTTTGGAGGAGCTGTTGGCCATCTATCGCTATGAGGCCTCAGCAGGCTCCAGTATAGACAGCTCTTCTGGAGATCTGACTGACGAGCTGCCAGATATGACTCTAGACAAAGTAAATAATTGCTTTTATCTGGCAGTTTCACATAGTTATACAAAAAATAGACCTGGAAAGAAACCATCAGTGTCAAGTTTAAGTATGGCATTCAGTTTCCAGTTGAACACCATTGATTTTTGAGGTTTCACTCTGATTCTTTCCCATAGGAGGAGATAGCTAAAGACCTGCTGTCCGGGGACTATGAGGAGGAGACACAGTCCTCGGCTGATGATCTGACCCCTTCAGTGACCTCCCATGAGGCCACTGATTTCTTCCCAAGAACACTTCGATGTAAGTGACAGGTTTCAATTAAACTAACAAAAATTCTCAAGAGAGAAATGGTGGTTGCAATAGTTGTCTCCATGTTTGAGTCTCAAGGGGTCAATTAGCTCTCCAAAGAACATATTACACTGTATGCACAGGTAAACAACATTTAAGCAAGAGAAGGGAAAAAAATTGACTGTACAGTACACACCCTCACTAAAAAAATGCTTTTAGTTTATTTCACTGAGCATTGATATCTGTGTCTCGTACAAGTTAAATCCCCAAACATCATTTATTTTCTTTACTAACAGTGTTATTCTTAACTTGTCTAATTTATTAATTATAATCTTATTTAGGTTTGTTAGAATTATTAAAATTATAGTTAATAATTAATAAAAGGTACAAAATTAAAAAAAAATAAATCAAATTTTCAAAGTATATTTTTCTTTCAGTCACACATGGTATGGCATCCTTTCCTCAAGTTAACATTTTGCACTACTTCACTAGGTTTGACTTTTTGTCATGGTGCAGTACAGCCAAATCTTAGACCAGTTTTTTGTCATTATTTATTTACTTTAAGACCAAGAGATGCAGAAGTAATGGCACTTAGACAGGTTTCAGATAGTTTCCTTGTGAGCCAATCAGCAGTCACTTTAGTACAAGAGCAGGCATGGTGACTGGATAAAAGATCATGCAAGATAAGCCATTAAAGTACTGAACTTTGGCATCACGTGTTTTAATGCATTTTAGTAGTTATTATTCCAAACTGTCAGCACCAAGTGCTAGATGTGACTTTGGAATTCAGTGCATCTAAAGGTTCTTATCTGCTGTCGGTTATTGTCTCGCCAGCCAACGCTATCTCTGACGGCGATAAGGAGTCAGAGTGTGACGAAGATGGCCCAAGCCCGGAGGACTCCAGAAAGGTACACAACTACATTTTGTATTGAGGCACATTAAATACTAGGTTAACTTGTCCACTTTGCTTTGTGTGTCGAGTCACCTCACTAACACATTCAGTTCATACGGTTTTACTAGGGAGACAAACAGTGTAAATACAAGCCTTCAAAAAGCTAAAAATGTATGTGGTGTAGTCTTTGAATTAATGTTTGTCACTTGGTTGTTGCAGGAAATAATGGTGGGAACACAATACCAAGCAGAAGTCCCTTCTTGCCTTTGTCACTACAAAGATGGAGAGAAAGGTGACTGCGAAGCTGCTCGGCTATTTTCAGTTGTAATTGCCTGAAGTTGTCAATATATCAAATGTCAAGCTTAACAGACGTGTGCCTGTTAGAGTACTCTTTAATACACTGCCTGACATTGGCTACTATTCATATCATGGAGACAAGAAATTGGATGCAGAGGTTGATATCTTATAGCGATGTGTTTTGCTGTTGTGCAGTTTATGAAGATGAAGACCAGTTATTATGGAGCCCGGGTGTATTGCCAGAAAACAAGGTTAGGGGTTTCCTGTCTGATGTGTTGTCAAGGACAACAGAGGAGAAGACGGGATGCGACAAACCAGGGATGCACGTTCGAGACAATGAACAGGTCAGATAGTCATTCAGTAATCCATTTATTGTTCACTTCATTCTATGTTTTGATGCTCAGAATTGTATTAATCATGATGTAAAGTGATGTATGTGAATATACACTCGATTTAGGTATACCTGTACAATCTATGGCAGAGCTGTTGCACTGAATTGCATTAGATTGTACAGGTGTACTTAATAAAGTGGAAGCCTTCTCAGGGTTATTTGTCATATCCAATGGTATTGTCCTTTGAATTGCACCTTTTTTTTCCTTTTTTTTTAATCTCTAAGGTGAATACAATTGATTCCACTTTTGATCAATCACTTCTTCTCAAATTTTACCATAGGCTTTGTATGAGCTTGTAAAGTGCAACTACAACACACGTGAGGCACTCGACAGATACTGCAGCCATGTTAAGTCCTCAAAAGGTAAGTTACCAAAAGTGGTCATGCATCTCAAGTGCATTTCTAACATAAGGGAGGTTCTTTGAAAATTATTTGAACTTGCATCAGGAATTGAGACAAAATCACTAAAAATTGGGTCATCAGTTATTCTTAATTACTAATACTGCATTATATTTATTGTGTGTTTTTTTACATTGAAAAAAGGCATTTTACCGTGGCATAGAAAAAAATAATTAAAAGCAGGTAAACGAAATAAAACAGTTGACGTGGCAGGCTATAAGTTAATTTAACAAAAGTGCTTTTCTGTATAGAATTTTTTTAATCCATCTATAAAAGAGCTCAGAGTCTCAGGCGCCATCAGTAGGTCAGGTAAGTTGTCCACAATCGGGTGGCAGCTTCACTTAAAACATGGTCTCCCATGGCGTGGAGCTTAGCCCTGAGGGAAGTCCTTAGAAGGGCAGGCCTGACCTGAGGGTGCAAATGGAGATCTGAGAGGAAATTAGGTCCTTGAGGGAGCGCACAGCGTTTCTGAGTTGAGAAGGGTTTTGAACCAGTCCTAGAGGAGTTGGAGAGCCAATGCAGTTAAGCCAGGCTGGGTATGATGTATCTCTGTTGGATGTACTAGAGCCTCTGCAAACTCTGCCACAGATTACAGCGAAGAATATTATAGCAGTCCATCCCTGGAGATGAAAGTGTGGTCCTGTTTCAAAGTCCACAAGAGCTTTGAAATGCTCTTGAAATAGTAGAAGAAGGTTTGCACATTTTTTTTTGAGGTGGCCATCAAAAAATAGATGAGGGTTGGATCAGAGATGGATCAGACAGAAGAGAGGAAGAAGATAATGGTTTGTCGGTGAGTTTGGACCTGTAGAGGAATCCAGCTAGGATAGCTTCAGTTTTGATGCTCTTTAAATGGTGAGATTTAAGTAGGCAGCAGAGGTTATATGGTTACTATATACTGGGATAGTTTTGCCATACCTTCCGAAGCTTCATGATAAGGTGGAGCATATACAGAATAATGAACTACAGGTACTATTGAGACAGACAAAAATAAACGTTTTGACATTAGGAAAGCTCAGGTGTGTTGCCTTCAGGGACCCTCAGATGGTATTGTTTGGGAAGTATGCAACACCCCTAGTTTCCACATCCTTGCTTAAAATTCATTGTCTCAGGATGCTGTGGCCTGGTGGGAGGCCACCTGGCTTGTAATACACTTGCGGAAACTCGCGTTGTGATCAGATATTCCCAGGTCATAGACACTATTGATGGGGGCATAGTCAATGATGACCAGGTTAACCAGGAAATTGTTAATTAAAATTATTATTAAATTTATTAATTAAGCATTTCATAAAATTCATCTGTATACCAACAAGGCATTTTGGGATTGTTTTCTGTGCAGAAGAATCACCTCCATGGTCAGAAGAGGAATGCAAGAACTTTGAACATGCACTACAGATGTATGACAAAAATTTTCACCTCATACAGAAACACAAGGTGGGTCTTCTTTGTGATTTGTTGAGATGCTTACACATACATGAAATGTATACAAGACTGGTTTTCAAAAGAAAAAATTCTTACCACCTGACATGTTTGTTCCTCAGGTTACAACACGAACGGTAGCAGAATGTGTGGCGTTTTACTACATGTGGAAAAAGTCGGAGCGCTTTGACTTCTTTGTTCAGCAGAATCGGTTTGGCAAGAAGAAGTACAGCAGCTATCCCGGTGTAACGTGAGTGACAAAGAGAAACTTCTGTTTGCATTCCTATTTGTGCTTTTTGTCCATTTACTTAACCAGAAATATGCCTGGGCAAAACAGTACTCAGCAGTTGCTTGGCCTCTTGTTAACTTGTGTTTTTCTTCGTTTTCATTTCTTTGAATCCAGTGACTTGATGGACCGGCTGGTGGATGAAGCCGAGGGGCTGGCAGTGGACAGTTCCTCCTCAGTTTGCTCAGGAGGAGGTGGAGGCGGGAGGCTGGAACCTACCACCGACCAGCAGCTCAGCCTGCTCAACTCCATCACTGCCAGTGACCTCACAGGTCAGTAGTAGGACTTCCTGCGGAATGGAAAAATTGATTCATTTACAAATCACAGTATTTTTGTTTGCCAATTTTTACTTTATTCAGGGTCAGCCATGCGACATTGGCCTTGTTTTAGACATATTGTTATTTTTGTTCATGTTGTGAAAACGTTGCTGCTTAAAATGCATCAGATGGCGGTGTGACTTGTTCACAGAAACATTTAGTTCCGAGTCTCTAGCGTTGCATCTTGGGAATCAAAGATATCATCACAGGAATTAAAGACTGCAAGAAATAGGACAGAGATTCATACTGCACTTCTACTCTTAAAATGAAAACTCTGCATGAATTTCAACTTGAATAATTTAGAAGGTAAAGCTGATTTAGACATCAACACTGCGGTTTACAGACCACGCCATGGAAAAAGTCAAGCTTTGTGGTAATATGACATGCGACCCCATATTTCCCATATCAGGCTTAAGGCCGGATTATGGTTCTGCATACGCGAAGCGTACGGGGGTTGTGTGAAGCGTACGGGGGTTGTGCAACCGCCGCAGAGCCTTGCCACGCACCTCCGAAAAATTGTAACTACGCAGACCCACCGTAGCCCCCAACGCAGGCCCCCCACTGACAACAAGAGCTATGATTGGTCCGCTGAACTACATTTACTCATTTCCGGCATTTCGCCCCTCTGGCGTCACGTCCTGTTGTTGTGCCAGCAGCGCCATTTTTAAAAGAGCTGCTGCTGTGATCACATCTCGACTTGTTGGTTGTTTTTAAATTGTTGTAAATTGTTTTGGAAAGTTTGGATCATGCTCGATCTTGTTGAAAATGGCGCTGCTGGCACAACAATAGGAAGAGCAGCGACCATACGTCACAGGGTCTACATAGGTCTGCAGAAAAAAAAAAACGCGCCCCCTAGCGTTTTGGCGGAGAATTGCTTAGCGTGTTACGCAGAGGTATACAGGGCACACACCCTGCATGGCAACTGTGTACACGTTGTGTCGAGTGATAACCCGGCCTTAAGATTACTGAGGAAAGGGCCACCCTGGTCGCTCCCTTGGTGGTGTGTGTACCACAAAAATGGTACGGGAGGTCCGGGGGGTCCAGGGGGCCAAGCCCCCCGACTGAAAATTTTGAATATATGGAATTGAAATGCATCAATCTGGCGCACTCTTTGAGACAAATCAAGAAGCTAGTATAACAATTTCAGAGTGTTTAACAAACTGCATTTTGAAAAAAGGCAGTTAATTGGCAAACACAGATATTGATTAACTGATTTATTTGGGCATTAGATTAACATTTTATAATTTAATTATTTTTAATTATTTTCTCAAATGTCTCCTCACACAAACATAAATGGCAAGATCTAAGATACTGACAAAATAGGTACAAACACAAACAGTAGCAGGAAGTAAAATAAAGTACAGAAATTAATACAAAAACCAAGTGGTTGGAAACTAGTATATACAGCTGATTGTTTACTGCGTGGGGGGGCTGGGTGCTTGTGTGTGCAAAGCGAAGCGAACAGCAAGTGGAACGAAGGC